>JAKVIS010003670.1:0-16101 GCA_033119425.1 Bufotes viridis
CAGGAGACCAGCTACAAAAAACCTACGGAGCCACACTTAAGAGTCTCAACACAGCAATCCAGTTCAAAATTCTCTGGGAAAAGGGAATATGCAAAATAAATGTGGAGCCCCAGTTATGGGTCTAACACAATGAAAGCCAGATATCCCTCAAGAGAAGAAAAACCAAGCAAGGGGTGTCTCCATTACAGAGATCACCAAATCCACCATATTAAGTGGCCCCTATGTCAAGATCCCCTTTTTACAAGCTATAAGGATGTGAAGGGGAAAACCTAAGCCAGTTATCCATCCACAGAACAGCTGTTTCGAGGTGTTGCCCCTCATCAGTGCGGATTAGGATTCTGGCTAGTCGGGAGCAATGCCTCGGAGACCACCCAAACACAACAATAGCTGATCGCCTCAGGGAGACCAGCTACAAAAAACAACGCGGAGCCTCACTTAAGAGTTTCAACACAGCAATCCGAAGTGCAAAGTTCCCTGGGAAAAGGGAACATGCAAAATAAATTTGGAGCCCCAGTTATGGGTCTACAACACAATGAAAGCCAGATATCCCTCAAAGGAAGGAAAACCAAGCAAAATGGTGTCTCCATTACAGAGATCACCAAATCCACAATATTAAGTGGCCCCTATGTCAAGATCCCGTTTTTTTTACAAGCTATAAGGATGTGACGGGGAAAACCTAAGCCAGTTATCCATCCACAGACAGCTGTTTCAGGGTGTTGCCCCTCATCAGTGCGGAGTAGGATTCTGGCTAACCGGGAGCAATGCCTCGGAGACCACCCAAACAAAACAATAGCTGATCTCCTCAGGGAGACCAGCTACAAAAAACACAGCGGAGCCTCACTTAAGTGTCTCAACACAGCAAGCCTAAGTGTAAAGTTCCCTGGGAAAAGGGAATATGCAAAATAAATGTGGAGCCCCAATTATGGTCTACAACACAAAGAAAGCCAGATATCCCTCAAAGGAAGGAAAACCAAGCAAAGGGGTGTCTCCATTACAGAGATCACCAAATCCACCATATTTAGTGGCCTCTAAGTCAAGATCCCGCTTTTTTTTACAAGCTTTAAGGATGTGACCGGGAAAACCTAAGCCAGTTATCCATAGACTGAAAGCTGGTTCGGGGTGTTGGCCCTCATCAGTGCAGAGTAGGATTTTGGCTAACTGGGAGCAATGCCTCGGAGACCACCCAAACACAACAATAGCTGATCTCCTCAGGGAGACCAGCTACAAAAAACACCGCGGAGCCTCACTTAAGAGTCTCAACACAGCAATCCGAAGTGCAAAGTTCCCTGGGAAAAGGGAATATGCAAAATAAATGTGGAGCCCCAGTTATGGGTCTACAACACAATGAAAGCCAGATATCCCTCAAAGGTAGCAAAACCAAGCAAAATGGTGTCTCCATTACAGAGATCACCAAATCCACCATATTAAGTGGCCCCTATGTCAAGATCCCGTTTTTTTTACAAGCTTTAAGGATGTGACGAGGAAAACCGAAGCCAGTTATCCATCCGCAGACAGCTGTTTCAGGGTGTTGCCCCTCATCAGTGCGTAGTAGGATTCTGGCTAACCGGGAGCAATGCCTCGGGGACCACCCAAACACAACAATAGCTGATCTCCTCAGGGAGACCAGCTACAAGCTACAGCAGAGCCTCACTAAGAGTCTCAACACAGCAATCGAAGTGCAAAGTTCCCTGGGAAAAGGGAATATGCAAAATAAATGTGGAGCCCCAGTTATGGGTCTACAACACAATGAAAGCCAGATATCCCTCAAAGGTAGGAAAACCAAGCAAAATGGTGTCTCCATTACAGAGATCACCAAATCCACCATATTAAGTGGCCCCTATGTCAAGATCCGCTTTTTTACAAGCTTTAAGGATGTGACAGGGAAAACCTAAGCCAGTTATCCATCCACAGACAGCTGTTTCGGAGTGTTGCCCCTCATCAGTGCGGAGTAGGATTCTGGCTGATCGGGAGCAATGCCTCGGAGACCACCCAAACACAACAATAGCTGATCTCCTCAGGGAGACCAGCTACAAAAAACACAGCGGAGCCTCACTTAAGAGTCTCAACACAGCAATCCGAAGTGCAAAGTTTCCTGGGAAAAGGGAATATGCAAAACAAATGTGGAGCTCCAGTTATGGGTCTACAACACAATGAAAGCCAGATATCACTCAAAGGAAGGAAAACCAAGCAAAGGAGTGTCTCCATTACAGAGATCAACAAATCCACCATATTAAGTGGCCTCTATGTCAAGATCCCGCTTTTTTTTTACAAGCTTTAAAGATGTGATGGGGAAAACCTAAGCCAGTCATCCATCCACAGACAGCTGTTTCGGGGTGTTGCCCCTCAACAGTGCGGAGTAGGATTCTGGCTAACTGGGAGCAATGCCTCGGAAACCACCCAAACACAACAATAGCTGATCTCCTCAGGGAGACCAGCTACAAAAAACACAGCAGAGCCTCACTTAAGAGTCTCAACACAGCAATCCGAAGTGCAAAGTTCCCTGGGAAAAGGGAATATGCAAAATAAATGTGGATCCCCAGTTATGGGTCTACAACACAATGAAAGCCAGATATCCCTCAAAGGTAGGAAAACCAAGCAAAGGGGTTTCTCCATTACAGAGATCACCAAATCCACAATATTAAGTGGCCCCTATGTCAAGATCCCGCTTTTTACAAGCTATAAGGATGTGACGGGAAAACCTAAGCCAGTTATCCATCCACAGACAGCTGTTTCGAGGTGTTGCCCCTCATCAGTGCGGAGTAGGATTCTGGCTAACCTGAGAGCAATGCCTCGGAGACCACCCAAACACAACAATAGCTGATCTCCTCAGGAGACCAGCTACAAAAAACCAGCAGAGCCTCACTTAAGAGTCTCAACACAGCAATCCGAGGTGCAAAGTTCCCTGGGAAAAGGGAATATGCAAAATAAATGTGGAGCCCCAGTTATGGGTCTACAACACAATGAAAGCCAGATATCCCTCAAAGCAAGGAAAACCAAGCAAAATGGTGTCTCCATTACAGAGATCACCAAATCCACCATATTAAGTGGCCACTATGTCAAGATCCAGCTTTTTTTTACAAGCTTTAAGGATGTGACAGGGAAAACCTAACCCAGTTATCCATCCACAGATAGCTGTTTCGAGGTGTTGCCCCCTCATCAGTGCGGAGTAGGATTCTGGCTAACCGGGAGCAATGCCTCGGAGACCACCCAAACACAACAATAGCTGATCTCCTCAGGAGACCAGCTACAAAAAGCTACCGCGGAGCCTCACTTAAGAGTCTCAACACAGCAATCCGAAGTGCAAAGTTCCCTGGGAAAAGGAATATGCAAAATAAATGTGGAGCCCCAGTTGTGGGTCTACAACACAATGAAAGCCAGATATCCCTCAAAGGAAGAAAACCAAGCAAGGGGTGTCTCATTACAGAGATCACCAAATCCACCATATTAAGTGGCCCTATGTCAAGATCCGCTTTTTTACAAGCTATAAGGATGTGAAGGGGAAAACCTAAGCCAGTTATCCATCCACAGACAGCTGTTTCGAGGTGTTGCCCCTCATCAGTGCGGAGTAGGATTCTGGCTAACCTGGAGCAATGCCTCGGAGACCACCCAAACACAACAATAGCTGATCTCCTCAGGGAGACCAGCTACAAAAACACCAGCGGAGCCTCACTTAGAGTCTCAACACAGCAATCCGAAGTGCAAAGTTCCCTGGGAAAGGGAATATGCAAAATAAATGTGGAGCCCCAGTTATGGGTCTACAACACAATGAAAGCCAGATATCCCTCAAAGGAAGGAAAACCAAGCAAAATGGTGTCTCCATTACAGAGATCACCAAATCCACCATATTAAGTGGCCCCTATGTCAAGATCCGCTTTTTTACAAGCTATAAGGATGTGAAGGGGAAAACCTAAGCCAGTTATCCATCCGCAGACAGCTGTTTCGAGGTGTTGCCCCTCATCAGTGCAGAGTAGGATTCTGGCTAACCTGGAGCAATGCCTCGGAGACCACCCAAACACAACAATAGCTGATCTCCTCAGGAGACCAGCTACAAAAAACTACACGGAGCCTCACTTAAGAGTCTCAACACAGCAATCCGAAGTGCAAAGTTCCCTGGGAAAAGGGAATATGCAAAATAAATGTGGAGCCCCAGTTATGGGTCTACAACACAATGAAAGCCAGATATCCCTCAAAGGAAGGAAAACCAAGCAAAGGGGTGTCTCCATTACAGAGATCACCAAATCCACCATATTAAGTGGCCCCTATGTCAAGATCCGCTTTTTACAAGCTTATAAGGATGTGAAGGGGAAAACCTAAGCCAGTTATCCATCCACAGACAGCTGTTTCGGGGTGTTGCCCCTCATCAGTGCGGAGTAGGATTCTGGCTAACCTGGAGCAATGCCTCGGAGACCACCCAAACACAACAATAGCTGATCTCCTCAGGAGACCAGCTACAAAAAACACCGCGGAGCCTCACTTAAGAGTCTCAACACAGCAATCCGAAGTGCAAAGTTCCCTGGGAAAGGGAAGATGCAAAATAAATGTGGAGCCCCAGTTATGGGTCTACAACACAATGAAAGCCAGATATCCCTCAAAGGAAGGAAAACCAAGCAAGGGGTGTCTCCATTACAGAGATCACCAAATCCACCATATTAATGTGGCCCCTATGTCAAGATCCGCTTTTTTACAAGCTATAAGGATGTGAAGGGAAAACCTAAGCCAGTTATCCATCCACAGACAGCTGTTTCGGGGTGTTGCCCCTCATCAGTGCGGAGTAGGATTCTGGCTAACCTGGAGCAATGCCTGGGAGACCACCCAAACACAACAATAGCTGATCTCCTCAGGGAGACCAGCTACAAAAAACACCGCGGAGCCTCACTTAAGAGTCTCAACACAGCAATCCGAAGTGCAAAGTTCCCTGGGAAAGGGAATATGCAAAATAAATGTGGATCCCCAGTTATGGGTCTACAACACAATGAAAGCCAGATATCCCTCAAAGGAAGGAAAACCAAGCAAAGTGGTGTCTCCATTACAGAGATCACCAAATCCACCATATTAAGTGGCCCCTATGTCAAGATCCGCTTTTTTACAAGCTTTAAGGATGTGATGGGAAAACCTAAGCCAGTTATCCATCCACAGACAGCTGTTTCGAGGTGTTGCCCCTCATCAGTGCGGAGTAGGATTCTGGCTAACCGGGAGCAATGCCTCGGAGACCACCCAAACACAACAATAGCTGATCTCCTCAGGAGACCAGCTACAAAAAAACTGCAGAGCCTCACTTAAGAGTCTCAACACAGCAATCCAGAGTGCAAAGTTCCCTGGGAAAAGGGAATATGCAAAATAAATGTGGAGCCCCAGTTATGGGTCTACAACACAATGAAAGCCAGATATCCCTCAAAGCAAGGAAAACCAAGCAAAATGGTGTCTCCATTACAGAGATCACCAAATCTACCATATTAAAGTGGCCACTATGTCAAGATCCCGCTTTTTTACAAGCTTTAAGGATGTGACGGGAAAACCTAAGCCAGTTATCCATCCACAGATAGCTGTTTCGGGGTGTTGCCCCTCATCAGTGCGGAGTAGGATTCTGGCTAACTTGGAGCAATGCCTCGGAGACCACCCAAACACAACAATAGCTTATCTCCTCAGGGAGACCAGCTACAAAAAACACCGCGGAGCCTCACTTAAGAGTCTCAACACAGCAATCTGAAGTGCAAAGTTCCTATGGGAAAAGGGAATATGCAAAATAAATGTGGAGCCCCAGTTATGGGTCTACAACACAATGAAAGCCAGATATCCCTCAAAGGAAGGAAAACCAAGGAAAGTAGTGTCTCCATTACAGAGATCACCAAATCCACCATATTAAGATGTTCCTATGTCAAGATCCCGCTTTTTTTACAAGCTTTAAGGATGTGATGGAGAAAACCTAAGCCAGTTATCCATCCACAGACAGCTGTTTCAGGTGTTGCCCCTCATCAGTGCGGAGTAGGATTCTGGCTAATCGGGAGCAATGCCTCGGAGACCACCCAAACACAACAATAGCTGATCTCCTCAGGGAGACCAGCTACAAAAAGCTACAGCGGAGCCTCACTTAAGAGTCTCCAACACAGCAATCCGAGTGCAAAGTTCCCTGGGAAAAGGGAATATGCAAAATAAATGTGGAGCCCCAGTTATGGGTCTACAACACAATGAAAGCCAGATATCCCTCAAAGGTAGGAAAACCAAGCAAAATGGTGTCTCCATTACAGAGATCACCAAATCCACCATATTAAGTGGCCCCTATGTCAAGATCCCGCTTTTTTACAAGCTTTAAGAATGTGACAGGGAAAACCTAAGTCAGTTATCCATCCACAGACAGCTGTTTCGAGGTGTTGCCTCTCATCAGTGCGGAGTAGGATTCTGGCTAACCGGGAGCAATGCCTCGGAGACCACCCAAACACAACAATAGCTGATCTCCTCAGGAGACCAGCTACAAAAAACTACCAGCGGAGCCACACTTAAGAGTCTCAACACAGCAATCCGAGTGCAAAGTTCCCTGGGAAAAGGGAATATGCAAAATAAATGTGGAGCCCCAGTTATGGGTCTACAACACAATGAAAGCCAGATATCCCTCAAAGGAAGGAAAACCAAGCAAGGGGTGTCTCCATTACAGAGATCACCAAATCCACAATATTAAGTGGCCCCTATGTCAAGATCCCGCTTTTTTACAAGCTATAAGGATGTGACGGGGAAAACCTAAGCCAGTTATCCATCCACAGACAGCTGTTTCAGGGTGTTGCCCCTCATCAGTGCGTAGTAGGATTCTGGCTAACCTGGAGCAATGCCTCGGAGACCACCCAAACACAACAATAGCTGATCTCCTCAGGAGACCAGCTACAAAAAAACACTGCGGAGCCTCACTTAAGAGTCTCAACACAGCAATCCTGAAGTGCAAAGTTCCCTGGGAAAAGGGAATATGCAAAATAAATGTGGAGCCCCAGTTATGGGTCTACAACACAATGAAAGCCAGATATCCCTCAAAGGAAGGAAAACCAAGCAAAATGGTGTCTCCATTACAGAGATCACCAAATCCACCATATTAAGTGGACACTATGTCAAGATCCCGCTTTTTTTTACAAGCTTTAAGGATGTGACGGGGAAAACCTAAGCCAGTTATCCATCCACAGATAGCTGTTTCGGGGTGTTGCCCCTCATCAGTGCGGAGAAGGATTCTGGCTAACCGGGAGCAATGCCTCGGAGACCACCCAAACACAACAATAGCTGATCTCCTCAGGATGACCAGCTACAAAAAACACCGCGGAGCCACACTTAAGAGTCTCAACACAGCAATCCGAAGTGCAAAATTCACTGGGAAAAGGGAATATGCAAAATAAATGTGGAGCCCCAGTTATGGGTCTACAACACAATGAAAGCCAGATATCCCTCAAAGGAAGGAAAACCAAGCAAAGGGGTGTCTCCATTACAGAGATCACCAAATCCACAATATTAAGTGGCCCCTATGTCAAGATCCCTCTTTTTTACAAGCTATAAGGATGTGACAGGGAAAACCTAAGCCAGTTATCCATCCACAGACAGCTGTTTCGAGGGTGTTGCCCCTCATCAGTGCGGAGTAGGATTCTGGCTAACCTGGAGCAATGCCTCGGAGACCACCCAAACACAACAATAGCTGATCTCCTCAGGGAGACCAGCTACAAAAAACATCACGGAGCCACACTTAAGAGTCTCAACACAGCAATCCGAAGTGAAAAGTTCCCTGGGAAAAGGGAATATGCAAAATAAATGTGGATCCCCAGTTATGGGTCTACAACACAATGAAAGCCAGATATCCCTCAAAGGAAGGAAAACCAAGCAAAATGGAGTCTCCATTACAGAGATCACCAAATCCACCATATTAAGTGGCCCCTATGTCAAGATCCCGGTTTTTTTTTTACAAGCTTTAAGGATGTGAAGGGGAAAACCTAAGCCAGTTATCCATCCACAGACAGCTGTTTCGGGGTGTTGCCCCTCATCAGTGCGGAGTAGGATTCTGGCTAACCGGGAGCAATGCCTCGGAGACCACCCAAACACAACAATAGCTGATCTCCTCAGGGAGACCAGCTACAAAAAACACCGCGGAGCCACACTTAAGAGTCTCAACACAGCAATCCGAAGTGCAAAATTCACTGGGAAAAGGGAATATGCAAAATAAATTTGGAGCCCCAGTTATGGGTCTACAACACAATGAAAGCCAGATATCCCTCAAAGGAAGGAAAACCAAGCAAAATGGTGTCTCCATTACAGAGATCACCAAATCCACCATATTAAGTGGCCCCTATGTCAAGATCCCGCTTTTTTACAAGCTATAAGGATGTGAAGGGGAAAACCTAAGCCAGTTATCCATCCACAGACAGCTGTTTCGGGGTGTTGCCCCTCATCAGTGCGGAGTAGGATTCTGGCTAACCTGAAGCAATGCCTCGGAGACCACCCAAACACAACAATAGCTGATCTCCTCAGGGAGACCAGCTACAAAAAACACTGCGGAGCCTCACTTAAGAGTCTCAACACAGCAATCCAAAGTGTTAAGTTCCCTGGAAAAGAGAATGTGCAAAATAAATGTGGAGATCCAGTTATGGGTCTACAACACAATGAAAGCCAGATATCCCTCAATGGAAGGAAAACCAAGCAAAGAGGTGTCTCCATTACAGACATCACAAAATCCACCATATTAAGTGGCCCCTATGTGAAGATCCCGCTTTTTTTACAAGCTTTAAGGGTGTGATGGGGAAAACCTAAGCCAGTTATCCATCCACAGACAGCTGTTTCGGGGTGTTGCCCCTCATCAGTGCACAGTAGGATTCTGGCTAACCTCGGAGACCACCCAAACACAACAATAGCTTATCTCCTCATTGAGACCAGCTACAAAAAACACTGCGGAGCCTCACTTAAGAGTCTCAACACAGCAATCCAAAGTGCAAAGCTCCCTGGGAAAAGGGAATATGCAAAATAAATGTGGAGCCCCAGTTATGGGTCTACAACACAATGAAAGCCAAATATCCCTCAAAGGAAGGAAAACCAAGCAAAGGGGTGTCTCCATTACAGAGATCACCAAATCCACCATATTAGTGGCCCCTATGTGAAGATCTCGCTTTTTTTTTACAAGCTTTAAGGATGTGACTGGGAAAACCTAAGCCAGTTATCCATCCACAAACAGCTGTTTTGTGGTGTTGCCACTCATCAGTGCGGAGTAGGATTCTGGCTAACCGGGAGCAATGCCTCGGAGACCACCCAAACACAACAATAGCTGATCTCCTCAGGAGACCAGCTACAAAAAACACTGCAGAGCCTCACTTAAGAGTCTCAACACAGCAATCCGAAGTGCAAAGTTCCCTGGGAAAAGGGAATATGCAAAATAAATGTGGAGCCCCAGTTATGGGTCTACAACACAATGAAAGCCAGATATCCCTCAAAGGAAGGAAAACCAAGCAAAATGGTGTCTCCATTACAGAGATCACCAAATCCACCATATTAAGTGGCCCCTATGTCAAGATCCCGCTTTTTTACAAGCTTTAAGGATGTGACGGGGAAAAACCTAAGCCAGTTATCCATCCACAGACAGCTGTTTCAGGGTGTTGCCCCTCATCAGTGCGGAGTAGGATTCTGGCTAACCTGGAGCAATGCCTCGGAGACCACCCAAACACAACAATAGCTGATCTCCTCAGGGAGACCAGCTACAAAAAACACCGCGGAGCCTCACTTAAGAGTCTCAACACAGCAATCCGAAGTGCAAATTTCCCTGGGAAAAGGGAATATGCAAAATAAATGTGGAGCCCCAGTTATGGGTCTACAACACAATGAAAGCCAGATATCCCTCAAAGGAAGGAAAACCAAGCAAAGGGGTGTCTCCAATACAGAGATCACCAAATCCACCATATTAAGTGGCCCCTATGTCAAGATCCCGCTTTTTTTTTACAAGCTTGAAGGATGTGACAGGAAAAACCTAAACCAGTTATCCATCCACAGACAGCTGATTCGGGGTGTTGCCCCTCATCAGTGCGGAGTAGGATTCTGGCTAACCGGGAGCAATGCCTCGGAGACCACCCAAACACAACAATAGCTGATCTCCTCAGGGAGACCAGCTACAAAAAACACAGCGGAGCCTCACTTAAGAGTATCAACACAGCAATCCGAAGTGCAAATTTCAATGGGAAAAGGGAATATGCAAAATAAATGTGGAGCCCCAGTTATGGGTCTACAACACAATGAAAGCCAGATATCCCTCAAAGGAAGGAAAACCAAGCAAAAAGGTGCCTCCAATACAGAGATCACCAAATCCACCATATTAAGTGGCCACTATGTCAAGATCCCGCTTTTTTTTTACAAGCTTTAAGGATGTGACGGGGAAAACCTAAGCCAATTATCCATCCACAGATAGCTGTTTTGTGGTTTTGCCCCTCATCAGTGCATAGTTAGGATTCTGGCTAACCTGGAGCAATGCCTCGGAGACCACCCAAAACACAACAATAGCTGATCTCCTCAGGAGACCAGCTACAAAAAGCACCGCTGAGCCTCACTTAAGAGTCTCAACACAGCAATCCAGTGCAAATTTCCCTGATAAAAGGAATATGCAAAATAAATGTGGAGCCCCAGTTATGGGTCTACAACACAATGAAAGCCAGATTTCCCTCAAAGGAAGGAAAACCAAGCAAAGAGGTGTCTCCATTACAGTGATCACCAAATCCACCATATTAAGTGTCCCCGATGTCAAGATCCCATTTTTTACAAGCTTTAAGGATGTGACGGGGAATACCTAAGCCAGTTATCCATCCACAGACAGCTGTTTCGGGTGTTGCCCCTCATCAGTGCAGAGTAGGATACTGGCTAACCGGGAGCAATGCCTCTAAGACCACCCAAACACAACAATAGCTGATCTCTCAGGAGACCAGCTACAAAAAGCTGCAGCGGAGCCTTACTTAAGAGTCTCAACACAGCAATCCGAAGTGCAAAGTTCCCTGGGAAAAGGGAATATGCAAAATAAATGTGGAGCCCCAGTTAAGGGTCTACAACACAATGAAAGCCAGATATCCCTCAAAGGATGGAAAACCAAGCAAGGGGTGTCTCCATTACAGAGATCACCAAATCCACCATATTAAGTGGCCAGTATGTGAAGATCACACTTTTTTACAAGCTTTAAGGATGTGACAGGGAAAACCTAAGCCAATTATCCATCCACAGATAGCTGTTTCGTGGTGTTGCCCTTCATCAGTGCGGAGTAGGATTCTGGCTAAGCGGGAGCTAATGCCTCGGAGACCACCCAAACACAACAATAGCTGATCTCCTCAGGGAAACCAGCTACAAAAAACACCGCGGAGCCACACTTAAGAGTCTCAACACAGCAATCCGAAGTGCAAAATTCCCTGGGAAAAGGGAATATGCAAAATAAATGTTGAGCCCCAGTTATGAGTCTACAACACAATGAAAGCCAGATATCCCTCAAAGGATGGAAAACCAAGCAAAGGGGTGTCTCCATTACAGAGATCACCAAATCCACCATATTAAGTGGCCACTATGTGAAGATCACACTTTTTTTTACAAGCTTTAAGGATGTGACGGGGAAAACCTAAGCCAGTTATTCATCCACAGATAGCTGTTTCGGGGTGTTGCCCCTCATCAGTGCGGAGTAGGATTCTGGCTAACCGGGAGCAATGACTCTGGGACCACCCAAACATAACAATAGCTGATCTCCTCAGGGAGACCAGCTACAAAAAAACACCGCGGAGCCTCACTTAAGAGTCTCAACACAGCAATCCAAAGTGCAAAGTTCCCTGGGAAAAGGGAATATGCAAAATAAATGTGGAGCCCCAGTTATGGGTCTACAACACAATGAAAGCCGGATATCCCTCAAAGGAAGGAAAACCAAGCAAAGGGGTGTCTCCATTACAGAGATCACCAAATCCACCATATTAAGTGGACACTATGTCAAGATCCCGCTTTTTTTTTTACAAGCTTTAAGGATGTGACGGGGAAAACCTAAGCCAGTTATCCATCCACAGATAGCTGTTTCGGGGTGTTGCCCCTCATCAGTGCGGAGAAGGATTCTGGCTAACCGGGAGCAATGCCTCGGAGACCACCCAAACACAACAATAGCTGATCTCCTCAGGAGACCAGCTACAAAAAACGCTGTGAGCCACACTTAGAGTCTCAACACAGCAATCCGAAGTGCAAAATTCACTGGGAAAAGGGAATATGCAAAATAAATTTGGAGCCCCAGTTATGGGTCTACAACACAATGAAAGCCAGATATCCCTCAAAGGAAGGAAAACCAAGCAAGGGGTGTCTCCATTACAGAATCACCAAATCCACAATATTAAGCGGCCCCTATGTCAAGATCCTATTTTTTTACAAGCTATAAGGATGTGACGTGGAAAACCTAAGCCAGTTATCCATCCACAGACAGCTGTTTCGGGGTGTTGCCCCTCATCAGTGCGGGGTAGGATTCTGGCTAACCTGGAGCATTGCCCGGAGACCACCCAAACATAACAATAGCTGATCTCCTCAGGAGACCAGCTACAAAAAAACATCACGGGCCACACTTAGAGTCTCAACACAGCAATCCGAAGTGCAAAATTCCCTGGGAAAGGGAATATGCAAAATAAATGTTGAGCCCCAGTTATGGGTCTACAACACAATGAAAGCCAGATATCCCTCAAAAGAAGAAGGAAAAGCAAGCAAGGGGTGTCTCCATTACAGAATCACCAAATCCACCATATTAAGTAGCACCTATGTCCAAGATCCGCTTTTTTTACAAGCTATAAGGATGTGAAGGGGAAAACCTAAGCCAGTTATCCATCCACAGACAGCTGTTTCGGGGTGGTGCCCCTCATCAGTGCGGAGTAGGATTCTGGCTATCCTGGAGCAATGCCTCGGAGACCACCCAAACACAACAATAGCTGATCTCCTCAGGGAGACCAGCTACAAAAAACACCGCGGAGCCTCACTTAAGAGTCTAAACACAGCAATCCGAAGTGAAAAGTTCCCTGGGAAAAGGGAATATGCAAAATAAATGTGGATCCCCAGTTATGGGTCTACAACACAATGAAAGCCAGATATCCCTCAAAGGAAGGAAAACCAAGCAAAATGGTGTCTCCATTACAGAGATCACCAAATCCACCATATTAAGTGGACACTATGTCAAGATCCAGCTTTTTTTTTTACAAGCTTTAAGGATGTGACGGGGAAAACCTAAGCCAGTTATCCATCCACAGATAGCTGTTTCGGGGTGTTGCCCCTCATCAGTGCGGAGAAGGATTCTGGCTAACCTGAAGCAATGCCTCGGAGACCACCCAAACACAACAATAGCTTATCTCCTCATTGAGACCAGCTACAAAAAACACTGCGGAGCCTCACTTAAGAGTCTCAACACAGCAATCCAAAGTGCAAAGCTCCCTGGGAAAAGGGAATATGCAAAATAAATGTGGAGCCCCAGTTATGGGTCTACAACACAATGAAAGCCAAATATCCCTCAAGGAAGGAAAACCAAGCAAGGGTGTCTCCATTACAGAGATCACCAAATCCACCATATTAATTGGCCTATGTGAAGATCTCGCTTTTTTTACAAGCTTTAAGGATGTGACTGGGAAAACCTAAACCAGTTATCCATCCACAAACAGCTGTTTAGTGGTGTTGCCACTCATCAGTGCGGAGTAGGATTCTGGCTAACCGGGAGCAATGCCTCGGAGACCACCCAAACACAACAATAGCTGATCTCCTCCAGGAGACCAGCTACAAAAAACACCGTGGAGCCACACTTAAGAGTCTCAACACAGCAATCCGGAGTGCAAAATTCACTGGGGAAAGGGAATATGCAAAACAAATTTGGAGCCCCAGTTATGGGTCTACAACACAATGAAAACCAGATATCCCTCCAAAGGAAGGAAAACCAAGCAAAGGGGTGTCTCCATTACAGAGATCACCAAATCCACAATATTAAGTAGCCCCTATGTCAAGATCCGCTTTTTACAAGCTATAAGGATGTGGCAGAGGGAAAACTAAACCAGTTATCCATCCACAGACAGCTGTTTCGGGGTGTTGCCCTTCATCAGTGCGCAGTAGGATTCTTTCTAACCTGGAGCAATGCCTCGGAGACCACCCAAACACAACAATAGCTGATCTCCTCCTTGGAGACCAGCTACAAAAACACAGTGAGCCTCACTTAAGTCTCAACACAGCAATCCGAAGTGCCAGCATTTCCCTGGGAAAAGGGGAATATGCAAAATAAATGTGGAGCCCCAGTTATGGGTCTACAACACAATGAAAGCCAGATATCCCTCAAGGAAGGAAAACCAAACAAGGGTGTCTCAATACAGAATCACCAAATCCACCATATTAAGTGGCCCCTATGTCAAGATCCCGCTTTTTTTTACAAGCTTTAAGGATGTGACGGAAAGCCTAATGCAGTTATCCGTCCACGAGATAGCTGTTTCGGGGTGATGCCCCTCATCAGTGCAGAGTAGGATTCTGGCTAAGCGGGGAGCAATGCCTCGGAGACCACCCCAGAGCACAACAATAGCGTGCTCGCCATGGAGACCAGCTACAAAAAACACAAGCGGAGCCTCGCTTAGAGTCTCAACACAGCAATCCGAGTGCAAGGATTCCCTGGGAAAGGGAATATGCAAAATAAATGTGGAGCCCCAGTTATGGGTCTACAACACAATGAAAGCCAGATATCCCTCAAAGGGAAGGAAAACCAAAAGCAAAATGGTGTCTCCCATTACAGAGATCCCACCAAATCCCCCATATTAGAAGTTGGCCCCCTATGTCAAGATCCCGTTTTTACAAGCTTTAAGGATGTGACGGGGGGAAAACCTAAGCCAGTTATCCATCCCACGAGACCCCAGCTGTTTCGGGGTGTTGCCCCTCATCCCAGTGCTGGAGGTAGGATTCCTGGCTGATCGGAAAGGAGCAATGCCTCGAGAGACCACCCAAACACAACAATAGCTGATTGGCCTCAGGAGACCAGCTACAAAAAACACCGCGGGCCCACACTTAGGAGTCTCAACACAGCAATCCGAAGTGCAAGGATTCCCTGGGAAAAGGGAATATGCCAAAATAAATATGTGGGCCCCAGTTATGGGTCTACAACGCAATGAAAAGCCAGATATCCCTCAAAGGAAGGAAAACCAAGCAAAGGGAATTGTCTCCATTACAGAGATCACCAAAAATCCGAAATATTAAGTAGGCCCCTATGTCAAGATCCCGCTTTTCACAAGCTATAAGGATGTGAAGGGGAAAACCTAAGCCAGTTATCCATCTGCAGACAGCTGTTTCAGGGTGTTGCCCCTCATCAGTGCGGGTAGGATTCTGGCTAACCGGGAGCAATGCCTCGGAGACCACCCAAACACAACAATAGCTGATCTCCTCAGGGAGACCAGCTACAAAAAACACAGCGGAGCCTCACTTAAGAGTCTCAACACAGCAATCCGAAGTGCAAAAGTTCCCTGGGAAAAGGGAATATGCAAAATAAATGTGGAGCCCCAGTTATGGGTCTACAACACAATGAAAGCCAGATATCCCTCAAAGGAAGGAAAACCAAGCAAAAGTGGGTGTCTCCATTACAGAGATCACCAAATCCACCATATTAAGTGGCCCCTATGTCAAGATCCCGCTTTTTTTACAAGCTTTAAGGATGTGACGGGAAAACCTAAGCCAGTTATCCATCCACAGACAGCTGTTTCAGGGGTGTTGCCCCTCATCGGGTGGGAGCAGGATTCTAGCTAACGGGGAGCAATGCCTCGGAGACCACCCAAGCTTACAACAATAGCTGATCTCCTCAGGAGACCAGCTACAAAAGCTACCGCAGAGAGCCTCACTTATGAGTGTCAACACAGCAATCAGAGTGCAAAATTCCCTGGGGAGAAGGGAATATGCAAAATAAATGTGGAGCCCTGGTTGTGGATCTACAACACAATGAAAGCCAGATATCAGGAAGGGAAGCCAAGCAAAGGGGTGTCTCCATTGCAAAGATCACCAAATCACCAAGTGGCCTCTATGTCCAAGATCCGCTTTTAAAAGCTTTAAGGATGTGACAGGAAAATCTAAACCAGTTATCCATCACAGATAACTGTTTCG
>JAKVIS010003671.1:0-16371 GCA_033119425.1 Bufotes viridis
GAGCAAAGGGGTGTCTCCATTACAGAGATCACCAAATCCACCATATTAAGTGGCCCCTATGTCAAGATCCCGCTTTTTTACAAGCTTTAAGGATGTGACGGGGAAAACCTAAGCCAGTTATCCATCCACAGACAGCTGTTTCGGGGTGTTGCCCCTCATCAGTGCAGAGTAGGATTCTGGCTAACTGGGAGCAATGCCTCGGAGACTACTCAAACACAACAATAGCTGATCTCAGGGAGACCAGCTACAAAAACACCGCAGAGCCTCAGTTAAGAGTCTCAACACAGCAATCCAAAGTGCAAAGCTCCCTGGGAAACAGTAATATGCAAAATAAATGTGGAGCCCCAGTTATGGGTCTACAACACAATGAAAGCCAGATATCCCTCAAAGGAAGGAAAACTGAGCAAATGGGTGTCTCCGTTACCGAGATCACCAAATCCACCATATTAAGTGGCCCCTATGTCAAGATCCCGCTTTTTTACAAGCTATCATCCTATAGCCTGCTCGTTCTCCTCAACCATTTTCACAGTAAGCAGTTGCTTAGAAGAACCCTTGGCTGGGTTTTTTGTTTTTTTTTTGGGGGGGGGGGGGGCCGGGGGAACAAAGATAGAGGAATCTAGATATTTATAAAGCTTTGAAATTTGCATCATCTGGCCTATCCTAATGATGACTGTAAACACACCTTAAATGGAGTCTGTCACCACCATATGGCCATATACAGTGCTTACATTATCCTATCGCACTCCTATACATAAATGTAATGGTACCTTTTGTTATTTTCTTTACACTTGTAGATGCTGAAAAAACTATATTTAATTCATATGCAAATTAGCACTTGCAAGTGCCCAGGGGCGGCGTTCACTGAGTAGGAGCCCAGGCTGCTCTGCCTCATTTCATTGTTACTCCACCCCAGCCTCTGCTTATGCCCACCCTCCTATTCCCTTGCGTCATCCTTCGGTTCGGCCAAGATCCCGCGCCTGCGGACTGCCTCTCTGGGGCATGAGCACTGCGATGCCCATTGTGGAAACGGCATCGCTTTAACTAGTGTGCATGCACTGGCGAGGCAGTGCACAGGACTGTAAAGGTGTGTGATAGGACAATGTAAGCACTGTATATGGCCATATAGAAGTGACAGACTCCCTTTAACCCTAACAGGCTATTTAAAGGCTATGTACACCTTTGGGGGCAATTTTTACCTAATACTTATTTTGAGCTAAAAATCACTTTTTCAATTGGTCTTTAGTAACAATATGGAATCCTTTTTTCTGTACAGAGCTGACATGCTCTACTAGCTGCCTGTGGACTTTTTGTCATTTCCATCATCACCTTATAAACACTCATTAAAGCTCATTTCTTGTCTTACTGATATAAGAATGTGGCTAAAATAAGTCTTTATGATCTCTCAGTAGTTTAGAGATAAGGCTTATTAGATGACTGCCACAAAGTGAAAGTGAAAGTCACACAGTTAGAAAAACAGTTAACCCTTTGTGACTGAACATTTTTAATAAAGCCCAATTGGAAATATGATTTTTAGCCAAAAATAAGTTAAATGCAAATAGAAAAAATGACTCCAAAGGTGTACATAGCCTTTAAGGTCTGAGACCTTGGTCAAAGTTATCTGAAGGCTCAATTCTCCTTGGATGCCCATACTTTTGCAAGGTACTTCTTTCCTTTTTTTTCACTCTAAAATTGTGCAAAACCAAAAAAATACAAGGATATTGCTTAACATATTGAAAGGTGTGTTTCATCTATAACTTTATGCTTTTTGGAGATCATTTCATTTTCACCTTGCTTAACTGTTGACAGTAACAGTAATTTTGACCAGAGGTGCCGAAACATTTGCATGCCTCGCTATATCTATTATGTTTAGCAAGTATCATCTTGTGTGTGAAGTGTCTATACCTGTCAGGAAGCTACTCATTTACTTTTCTTTTGTTGTGTTTGCCATATGTTGTCATGATTTTTCTTGCTCTTGCTTGGCACATTAAATAATTTATGGTTTTATAGCCTGCACTTTTGGCAGGCATCTTGTCTATAACATATGGAACTCACATATCACTCACATGACTCACCTCTGTAGCCCTTTCTCAGTCAGTTATGCATTGTAAATTTGTGGGTGCTGTATGTTTCTCATTGTTTCCAAATAACGATTTTATAATCAAGATATTATGTATGGGACTCCAGCTAAATCTTTGGGTCAGAGGCACACGCCATGGGTCTTTTGCCGAGTGCTCTGCATTGGAAGCATTGAGACTTCAATGAAGGGTTTGTGGCTGTTGTGGAGGTCTTTGTGGATGTACTATCCTTCACCCCCTACTGGTAAGTCAGTGTCCCCAGGTTTTTTACGAGTCTTGCACTGCCCTTGAACAAATCATAGATTCTGTTCAGGTTATACGCACATTTTTTGTAAGAGGACAACCTAGACTGCTGTGCAACAGTTGCTATCTAACGTAATACAAAGTTGCACTCAGAATTGAACATTCATATGAGTCATGAAATTTATTAAAATGAAATTTGACAAATTACAGTATATATTTTGCATACACACATGACTGTGTATTCCTATAGGCCCCAACTGACTCCAGCACTTGCTATCACTGTTGTATCACTACAGTCTGAATGTTGCACCAGCATAAATAATGATTACACCAAGTATGTCATAATTCAGCCAGGAAAAAAACTTACCAACTATACAACTTATTAAGCTCCTGCTAATAAAAACTGGGCCATAATGGCAAACTATCCCTATATTGAATATGCGTAAGCTGGAAGCCCGCTGATTTGATCACCAATAGTGCTGCTACAGTTTACTTTCAGATTTCACTGGCATCTCAATAGTAAACCTGACAAATATTCCAGTGATAAAAGGAACCATAACCTGGAAGAAATACAATATAATTATATACTTTGCAACATACTTACCTTTAAAGTTCTTCTCATCTCCAATCCACTACTCTGCTGCATATTCTTGACGAAACATAGTGGCAAAACGTAACCTGGTAATGTCATGTAATGGCTGAAGGTCTTGGTGATATTTATCCTATAGTGGTGCAATAGCCACTGGACAAGACCAAGAGATGTTACTATAGATGACTTGTCATTGCAGTCCAGTCATTACAATAGAGATTTTATAGGTAAGAATATTGCAAAAATTGTATGTTTTTATACTGTATTTCATTGAGGTTGGAGGTCTTTTTGAAAAACACTTATAGGCACGGAAAACTTTTTAATATAAAATTCCACAGAAGCATCAACATCTAAATACATGTCAAGATTCCTTCAGCATTTTATTTCAGCTTCCATTTTGTCTAGATGTTATGTCTCACTTGGTGAAGTGGATTCACTTGGCCACTGGTCAGATGAGTTGGTCTTTAACAGCATGGACAGCTGAGATTGGTGCAGCAGGCTAGTAGTACAGATGCAGTGGAGAAGGAGGTACTGATGCTGAGCTGTTGACTTGCAACGAAGCAGAGTTGAAGCACAATTGGTATAGTAAAGCTTGTGTAGTGGCAGGGCCAATGTAACAGAGTTGGATGCAGTACAGCTTATGTAGTGGCAGGGCTAATGTAGCAGAGAAAGATACAGCAAAGCGGATTTAGTGGCAGGACCAATGTGGCAAAGTTGAATGCAACAGAGTAGATTTAATGGCTGAACAAAATATACAGACTGACAGAAGGGACGCTAAACGTCTTGAATAATCAGGAAGGATCCCAAGCAAGAAGGAGAGTGGAGCAGAGCTGGATCCGGCACAGGTGAGTAACACTAGGTCATTTGTTTTCAGTTTGATCATCAATCTGTGATCATAATGCTTCTATTAATACCCCAAATGTGCCGTTTTAAATGTTGGACACTTTCTGCTTCTCTTAATCAAGTTAACCTATACACATTCAATGATGTTGAAGCCTAAGTTCTGTTGTGTCCAATCCATTGTTATGAGAACACCATCAGCCTCTTTGCTTGATATCTAGACCTTAAAGTAAATCTAGGGATGCCATTTTCCTGTAGAATAATTTTTTTCCAATCAAAGGTTTTCAGGATCACAGTGTACAGTATACTAAGATTTGCTCATAGTTATCAGCATGTAAGTTACCTTCAATCATGAACAAATCACTAATTTGCACTGATTCTTAAGATGCTTAATCATTTCATGACCAATATACTACCTTCTGGTATGCTTTTTAGTTAACCTATTTTCCTCAGTATCAACCTCTTGTGGATTTTTTTCAGACTTGTGTAAAAATTGAGTTTCATTTTCTCCTGCAGTATAAGTTTATATACCCCAGGTAGAATTATGTGTATTTTGGCCAGATATAGCATCTTAGCTTTTGAGAAACCCTTTTGTACCATTAATTTCTGACAGTGGAAACAACAATCAAAGCAAGCAATCAGATTATAAATTCAATATGTTGCAGTCCTCAGAATCAGCAATTTTTTACTGGACCCAGTGGAAATGATTGGACAAGAGTACATTTAGACATGGAGTGTGGAACAGGACTGTGCTGCCGGGACAGGAATATGAAGGGTGGAAAAGGACCATGACACAGGACAGAAACATGAAGCATGGCACAGAATTGCAGTCACAAGACAAGAATGTGGTCACAGGATAACACAGATGTTTATCAAGGTGCCAGCAACATGGACACCAGGGACAGACCAGCAACAGGAGCCATAAAACAAAGGTGGGGACCAGAACTCAGAGAAACAATGACCAGGAGCTGGCCTCAGCCTGAAAAAGGAGATGCCAGGAGCAGCCGCCAGGAACTTGCTTCAGATTAAACTAGAATATACCAGGAAGTAGTGTATGTCCAGGAACAGGCCTCAGATGAAACCAGAAGTGACCATGAACAAAACAGACTCAGAGCAAGATGCCAGAAAAAGGGTACAGGAACAAGTTAGAGCTAGGAAATAACAGGAACATGAATAGGTCAGATTGGAAAAGGGGATACTAGGGGCAGTGCCCAAGAAAAGACCAGACTTGGAACCAGGAGATGTCAGGAAAAGTCCAGATCGGAACCAGGAGATACAGAAAAAAAAAAACATTTAAAAAGCCAGAACTAGGAGATACCAGGAACAGTGTCCAATAGCAGGCCTTGGACAGAGCCAGGAGCTACCAGGAGATGTCAGGAAAAATCTAGATTGGAACCAGGAGATTTATTTAAACAAAAAAAAAAGACCAGGACTAGGAGATAGCCAGGAACAGTGTCCAATAGCAGGCCTTGGACAGAACAAGGAGATTCCAGGAACAGTGACCAGAGACAGATTAGACTCCGGACCACAAGGTGCCAGGAACAGTATCAATCAACTGTTTAGGGTTGGAACAAGGAGATGCCAGGAGCAGCATCCATGAATAGGCTAAGAGAAGATGGTAGCAGGAATAAGGAGCAGGGAGCAGTGTGTGTCAGCGCAAACAGCATTATTCGCGAAACCCTTTTCATTCATGCTGTACTAACTTTGCTGCTTCATGAAGCATGAGAAAAAATACAAGAATCTTTAAAATAACTTCAACTTATAAATCCAAAAATGTATATATTTTTTTAGCTTCATCTTTAAAAATTCCTACATTTCCACTGTTATACTTAAACCGGCCATGCATATAAAATTAATGTAAGCCAAACCCTCAGATTCAGACAGGACCGGGCAAGTAACTAATCTGTATGGGGGTGTCCCCACTCCATTTTCCCCAATAGTAGATATCAGGGAATGTAGGATCAGGACCGAGAGAGTAGTAAAGAGAGTCTGAGCACATGCCAAACTGGGAACTTGCAATCTAATTTGCATATCACATAAAAATATATTTTCTCGGCATTTGGACTTCTATCCAGTAATACAAAGATATGTTTATAAAAGCGTTTTAACCCACTACACATGGCTGAAATTAGATGGAAAGGGCCTGACAGACTCCCTTTAGGGCTCATGCACACAACCATAGTTTCAGTCCGCATTCGATCAGCATTTTTTGTGGATCAGATGCAGACCCATTCAATTCAATAGGGTTGAAAAAAATGCCGTGATACGGCAAAAAAAAATAGACCATGACCTATTCTTGTTTGCTTTGTGTACAAGAAAAGGAATTTGAAACAACTGTGACCTGTGGAAGGGGAAATGGGGAAGGCCCATGGCCGTTACCCGTTACCCATGTTTTGCGGGATCCACAATATGTGGACTGCAAAAACTGATATGGTAATGTGCAGAAGGCCTTAATAAGACAGTAACACAAGAAAAGCAAACCCAACAGCTCAAGAGGGACACAAAGAGATATAGGATAAAATAACCTAGACCACACCTTCTCTGTTTTTCGGATATCATCAAATCCTGCATAATGTACACATTTAGTTTACAAACAACACGTGAAAATTGTATTCAAATATTTTAGTGTGTACAGTGCATAGTGGAGAGGCAGGATTTTTGAAAATATATTTGAAAATATATTTAACAGGCATGGAAATGTCAAAGCAACCTAAAGTTGACTCAAATTATGTAAGAGAACAAGCCAATGAGTATCATTTTCTATTGGTAAGGCAAATATGTATTTGCTAAAACAAGTAGCTATCTGTGCTACAGTACATGTTCTAGGCCAGACTTTTTGCCCTTAGGTGATGAAGATAAATATTTCCAGATGTAACCATGTGTGTAAAATCCCAGATTTTTACTTATATCTTCGTCATCTCAAACAGGAATTATCTTCCACTCAGCTGCTGTAATTTCTGCCTCGAGTTGAAAAATATTTGACAAAAGCATTTGCCTTAAAAAAAAAATCAACCAAAACAGTTTTATATTTAGATCAAACGCAGCATACTATATTTAAAATGAAAACGAAAGGCAACCAGACATACAGATCCTACCTGTTTCATCAGCAATTTTGGATGGCTTTGACAGTCAGAAACACTGTCTGAATAAAGGCTCACATCCTCTAATATCACTGCAAAAAACGATACTTCACAACTTAGCCTACTTTAACACTCGCGTTATGGGCGGATCCGTCATGGATCTGCAAAAACGGATCCGTTACAATAATACAACCGCATGCATCTGTCATGAACGGATCCGTTTGTATTATCTGTGACATAGCCAAGACGGATCCGTCATGAACTCCATTGAAAGTCAATAGGAGACGGATCTGTTTTCTATTGTGCCAGATTGTGTCAGATTGGCTCAGTTTCATCAAGCGGACAGCAAAAGGCTGCAGGCAGCGTTTTGGTATCCACCTCCAGAGCGGAATGGAGACTGATCGGAGGCAAACTGATGCATTCTGAGCGGATACTTTTCCATTCAGAATGCATTAGGGCAAAACTGATCCGTTTTGGACCGCTTGTGAGAGCCCATGACGGATCTCAAACTGAAAGCCAAAACGCGAGTGTGAAAGTAGCCTTAAAAGGAACCTGTCACCTCCATAATGCCTCCCACCCAACCGCATGCAGTAACTTAACGTTCAAGTCATCTTATCGCCAATGTTGGCTTTTGTTATATGCCCAAATTGGCAGCAAAATAACGTTTGCTTAAAGTCAAAGGGGCCGTGGCCTTCACGCTTTAAGTCAAGCTTGATGCTCCCCCTTCCTGCCTCCTTCATTTTTGATGAACAGCTCTTTTCTATTAATTTAGACGTAATAGGCCTGATATCCCATGCTTGTACCTTCCTGCATCTTTTTCGGAGTCTGCACCTGCACAATGAGCCTCTGAAGCTGAGTTCAAACTGCTAATTTTCATACATCAAGCAGGGAGAATGAAAATGCCTTGCTAAGAATTTGGCCATTAGATCAAATAATAAAAGACAGCATTGGAGACAAGATGACCTGAGGTTTAAGGTACTGTGAGAAGTTGGGGGCATTATGGAGGTGACAGATTTCCTTTAAAGAGGACTTGTCATCTGTTTTTTTTCCTAGTTTAATACCTCTTGCTCAATATTAGAGATGAGCGAAGTTTAGAAAAATCAGTTTAATTCCAAATTAATTAGTCACAAATCATTATAAATCAGGTATACCCAGGCCACTCTGCCTTAGGGTACGGCCAAATGGAGCTGACGTGCTGCAGTGAAGAACCACGCGGCCAATTAGTCTGCAGCTGCCTTTCATTTAATAATGGAGAGAGCGCCCTATAGTTGATTTTCATTGTTAATTGCTGTGTGGCACCTTTAAACAGAGGCTGTACCCACTTCTCCTACCCCAGCGCTCTCCTGCCATACAGGTGGGAACCCTTCTGCCATCTGCTTTTCCTTCTTTTTTTTGCACATCATCTAATATCGATGAGAATATGTAATCAGGAACATCCAGCTTCTCCTCTCTCTGCGTCTTGCTGACTTTTCAAGGACATGTAGACTTTGAAGAATAATTTGGAAGAAGAAAAGCCAGCAAAATCGAAGTTTAACACAGCCATTATAAATTGTTTGTAAATCCCTTGCTTACTGTTAACGGGGTTATCCAATCCTAAAAAAAAGCCCCCTATATACCGGGCCCCCCACTCTGAATATACTTAACCGGGTGCCCCCTCCCTACACCGCTTAGGGTCCCCGCACCGCCGCTGCTGCTTCTCCCCATGCACGGATGAAAACATCCGGTGTCCGTGGGGGGGATCAGCCACTGGCAGACAAGGGCGAGCCTCCTTTGCATGGTGGGTGACGCTAGGGAGGCTCGTCCCTGCCTGCTATTGGCTGCTCCACCCCCCCCACCCCCCCCCCCACCCACAGACACCGGATGTTTTCATCCGTGCATGTGCATGGGGAGAAGCAGCAGCGGCGGTGCAGGGACCCTGAGCGGTGTAGGGAGGGGGGACCCGGTTAAGTATATTCAGAGTGGGGGGCCCGGTATGTGGGGGCTTTTTTTAGGATTGGATAACCCCTTTAAGGGACACACAATTTTGAAGGGAAACCTATAAAACCAGGTACCTATATATCTGCTTATTATATCTAATCAACCAATTATGTGGCAGCAAAGCAATGGATAAAACATGCAGACCTTGTTAAGGCTATGTTCACACCTGAGATTTTTCTACTGGGCAAATTTGCCACTGAAACTTCAGCAGAAATCTAAGGCTGACTCTCAGTTTTCTGCTGCTGCTTTGCATTTTGCATGCAATGAATCCACCCACTGCTTTAGCCCTATACAGTGAAGCTAATCCACATGCAGACATGTTTTGTGGTTTCCGGCGGTTTTTGCATGGAAAACACATCAAATAGGGACAGATACATTCTTGACGGGGTTTGGAAATTCACACAAAAATCATTTGTGGCCGATAAATTGGTATTGCAGATTCCCATTGACAACAACTGGATGTGGATTCTGTACAGAAATCCACACACAAAATCCACTGTGTGAACCAACCCAAAGAGTTCAGGTATGGCGGAGCCAGGATTGTGGTTTATGCAACTCAGAAACACATTTACAAACCTGGAGCAAATATATGATGCTGTCTTGTTACTATGCATTAGGAGCTCAACATTTTCAAAAGTGTGCTGGTTCTACAGGCCCAAATGTTGCCTTTGAGATTAATTAGACAACAGACCTTCTGATAGATCTCATGACAAAGGTGCACACACATTTTATACATTTTGGTGCTATAAAGTAAAATAAATTACATTCAGCAACTTGAACACTATCCTGGGTGTGCTGTACTGCTCCAAAATTACAAGTTGAGGTGGTCACCCACTTACCTGCTTCCTTTCAGCTGTTTTTGGAAAGTATCAGAAGATATAGGAGTGAAATTGATAGTCCATATTTCTTTCCATAATCAGTATAAGGAGTGACTCTACTTTCAGCCCACCCTTATACTGGTGCCACCAGAAAGCAGCTTCTGAGCTAAACAGAAATGTGGATTATGATGATACCACATATAATTATCCAAAACTTATCGA
This sequence comes from Bufotes viridis, assembly GCA_033119425.1. Taxonomy (NCBI): domain Eukaryota; kingdom Metazoa; phylum Chordata; class Amphibia; order Anura; family Bufonidae; genus Bufotes; species Bufotes viridis. The sequence goes on from JAKVIS010003671.1 coordinate 9,845, forward strand.
CTCTGTGCTGCTTGGAGTGGGCTGCACAATGACACTGTAGCACAGTCTGACCCAGTAGAAGATGGTGGAGAGAGAATGAAAGGATGTTCTTACAGACCCGTTGCTGTCTGGAACTTATGATCCATATATGTATCCTGCCTTGTTTCCAACAAATGACAATATAATCTGTGTTCAGATTTGGGCTACAACCTGGCATGTCCTCTACCTGATCTGGATCTTCTGTGGGCTTAGAGGTTCCTGGGAAAAAGTAGTCAAATTTCTGCATGAACACTTGGGGACATATGAACCGCTGGAACATCAGATAACGTTTCTTGTAACCATTATTTCATGCACAGAAATGGATAGCCCAGTATTGGCTACATTTCGATTCCTACATTCAGACAGTGGAAAGATGTCATTAGCAACTCCATCCTGTACAAATGACAAGCTAAACGCAACAAGCTACCCTGGACAGATTTGGGACCTGCATACCTCTTTCACATGAGTGAAGTGAACGCATAACACCCTCACTGAATCCTATGTACAATGGGTCTGTGTACTTGAGCGTTTTTTTTTTTTTTTCCAAAATCAGTTGTGTGTTGCGTGAAAAACACAGCATGTTCTATATTCTGCGTTTTTCATGCAGTCCTGACCCCATAGAATTGAGTGGGGTTTTGGTAAAAAAACGCATTGCATCCGCAAGCAAGTGCGGATACAATGTGCTTTTCACTGATGGTTGCTAAAAAATGTTATTTGTAAACCTTCAGTTCTTTATCACACGCGTGAAAAACGTTTCAAAATGCATTGCACCCGCACAGAAAAAACTGAACAACTGAACGCAATAGCAGGCAAAACTGACTGAACTTGCTTGCAAAATGGTGCGAGTTTCACTGAACGCACCCTGAACGCTCCTGTGAAAGAGGCCTAAGGAGTTTATGCAGGCATCCCAAGTGTCCCTCTTTTGGAGGGACAGTCCCCACTTTTGATCCAAGTCCCTCTATCCCTTTAAAGGTCACTGTTTTTGATCTGAACTTCCTGAGGTATAGATTTGCATTATAATGTTTACGTATACAAGTGTTTGCCTGGTTCATATCTGTATATTATAGCCCCACTTGTATATTATTTCAATATTTGGTGCAATTTGGATTTTAGAAATTACTATATTCAGATAATTTTTGTGTTATTGTGTAAAAGAAAACTAGTGAAGTGTATAGATATACAGTAAAAATGGAACTTCCACACAAAAGTGTCCCTCTTTGACAGTCCAAAAAGTTGGAAGGTATGGTTTATGGGTGTCTCACCCCATTGTGAAAAATGCTTAAGAAGCCAGCATCTTATCACAAGTACACCTCTTAGGCTTATTTCACATGAGCGTGTTTTCTGTCCGGATGCGATGCGTGTAAGCAACATGTGCCATCCGAACTAAATCCTGGTGCTTTAATTTCAGTTCAGACATCATCTCTGAGTTCAGGAAAGATCGCAGCATGTTCTATATTGTGTGTTTTTCACGCAGCCCTGGCTCCATAGAAGTAAATGGGGCCTGTGTGCAAAATGGAAGCCATCCAAATGCAATGTGTTTTTCACTGATTGTTGCTGGGAGATGTAGATTGTTATTCTTCAATTTTTCTTCACGCACGTGAGAAACACCTGCAATCCAGATACAACCTGGACAAAAAAACAGAAACACTGAATTTCAGAAAAAACTCAAAAGCTGGATCTACCTTGGAAACTCTAATATTTGGCAATAGGTACCGTATTTCTGTTTTAGTCTATTTTATAGAATTATGCAAGTGTGGCTCACTTTATTTCTAATTTGATGACATAATTTAGTCGACACCTGGGGAGCAAGAAAGCAAAGACCATTAAGGCTACTTTTACACTAGCGTTTTTTGCAGATCTGTCATGGATCTGCAAAAACACTTCTGTTACAATAATACAACCGCATGTATCCGTCATGAACAGATCCGGTTGTATTATGTCTTCTATAGCTATGCCGTCTTGAACACCACTGAAAGTCAATGGGGGACGGATCCGTTTTCTCTGACACAATCTGGCGTTTGGCTCCGCTTCGTCAGGTGGCCTGCAAAACGCTACAGAGCGGAATGGTGACTGATCGGAGGCAAACTGATGCATTCTGAGCGGATCCTTTTCCATTCAGAATGCATTAGGGCAAAACTGATACATTTTGGACCGCTTCTTTTGGACCGATCCTGAACGGATCTCACAAACGGAAAGCCAAAACGCTAGTGTTAAAGTAGACTAAGGTAGAAGGATAGTTACAGAAACAAAATCCTACAACACCCACTAGACATACAATCAGTGGCATAACTAGAAATGATTGGGCCCCACAGCAAATTTTTAAACGAGTCTCCTTCACCCTCGTCAACTTCTTCACAACCTCTGCGCCTGTGGCTAGTCAGACAAGGTCTGGCAACGGCTCCATCTACTCCCTACAGGGTCACTGTATAATAATGTCATTGTACCTGCAAAATGTATGGTGGAAAAAAGCACAACATACGTTTGTTCACTTAAATCATCGAATCAAATATATGGATGTAAAAGAAAATTATAATAATCAGTAATCAATTATGACCTGTTTACATACTCATACCAGACAGAAGAGAAATACGGGCACCTAAGGAACACGAATGTTGCCTTTGGCATTGGGCACTAAATATTTCAAATTCAATTATATTTATTTAAAAAAAAAATCACCAATGTTATTTTTTTGTGCTTTCAAGAATGCAATTAGGCATGCCTTTTGTACATAACTACATAGTAAAAAAAAGATAATGGATTAATACACACTAACTTTTTTTCTGTATTGTGCATGTGGAGGTGTGGCTGCCTCCATTTTGGTCTTGTACCAGGGGGACAACATATGCGGAAATTTTTTTCATACTAGGCCACACCGCCCAAAAGAGGATGGCTAGCGCATGCGCAGTTTGTAACCTGAGGCTGATGCCAGCACAGCTTCAAAAGTGTGACGTCAGGGGAGCAGGGAGGGGAGTTGGAGGATGCTGGGCTCCTTCACAATGGGCGGTGCTGGGCTCCTGAAACTCTGGTAACAGCCCCTTGGGCTCCTTACTGAAGCCATAAAGCCATAAAATGGCTTTATGGCTAAAAAATAATAAAAATAATGAAGCCATAAAATCAGATTCATTAGATTAGATTCACATATTGGGGGGGGGGGGGGGTTATTAGCTGATAGTGGGCATAATTCTTACTTGAGCTTCATGACAGTCTCAGAGGAGGTAGCACAAGTGGCTGAATAGCATTTTCAGGGAAAGAGATTGCCGCCTGCTTTATATAATTCGAGCGATAGGAAAAAAGCCTACATATTTATATTTATACTTCATAAAATAAACCAAATCAAGGTGCTAACCTGCATTTTAATGTATCTACGTAAATGCTTTGAAAGAGATGCCTTCATTGAGGCCTATGGGATTCAAAGTATTAAGACGATAGATCCACCTTCGATGCTCCTGGAGCCGCTTCTGATCCAAGCTACCATTCGATGGTCCTAAGGTAAGTTTGCAGACACCTAAAATTTTTGAAATATCGGTATTATTTTGATGTGTATACTTTACGTCTGGCCAGCTGCAGTGGAGTATCTTTATTCTTCTGAATGGCAGTAATCTGCCCACATTGTGCCCTCTTAAAGCACTTATGCCTTCATTGTGCCCCCTTCATAGTAGTTATGCCCTCATTGTGCCCCTCTCACAGCAGTAATGCCCTCTCTGTGCCCCTTTCACAGTAGTAATGCCATATCTGTGCCCCTTCACAGTAGTAATGCCCTCTTTGTGCCCCCCTCACAGTAATAATCCCCTATGTGCCTCCTTCACAGTAATAATGCCCCTTAATAGTAGTAAAGGCCATTGTCCCCCTTCACAGTAATAATGCCCATTGTGCCTCCTTAATAGAAATAATGCCAATTGTGCCCCCTTAATAGTAATAATGCCTATTGTGCCCCCTTCACAGTAATAATGCCCTCTGTGTCCCCTCCATAGTATAAACACCCTATGGTCCCCCCTTTATAGCAGTAATGCCCTCTGTTCTAGTAATGCCCATTGTGCCCCCTTCACAGTAATAATGCCTTCTGTGCCCCCTTCAGAGTAGTAGTGCCCTCTATGCACTGTGCCCCCTCCACAGCATGCAGGACTTTCGTGTCCGCTCAAAAATAATGTTCTAAGCGGACACCAAACGGACCCCATTAAAGTCTATGGGGTCTTTAGGCTCCGTTGGTGTCAGTTAGGTGTCAGTTATGTACAGCATCCGTCTTTTCTGTTCTCCGGCTCCTTAACGGAGCCGGAGAACGGAAAAGACAAACGGTGATGTGAACGAGCCCTTAGTGGAAAATTTGAGTCAATTCGGATTATTTATTAAGACTGGTGTTTTAGACGCTGGTCTTAATAAAACTCTTGTGCTGGATCGCCAAAGTTATGTAGAGGCACCTCCCTCTACATAACTTCGGCACATCCAGCGCCGCTTCTCAATGTAAGCCAGCTTCCTAACAGGTGTAGAAACTGATGAATGAGCCAGCCTGTCCCCTTCTCCGCCACACCCACTTTTTTAGACCTGGTGTGAGCGGGGGGAAAAAGTCGCAGATTGTGGCGCAATGTGCGCCTGAAATTTGCCTAATATAGGTGTATTTCAGGTTCATAAATCCAAGAGTTACAGAAAAATTTTGAAAAATTTGAAATTTTCTAAATGTGAATTTCTATGCTTTCAAGGCAGTGATAGTGATACCTCACAAAATAGTTATTAATAAACATTCCCCATATGTGTAATTTAAGTTGCCAATATTTTGTAAATGTCATTTAATTTTTTTAGGACATTGGAAGGCCTATAATTGTAGAAGCAATTTTTCTATTTTTTAAAGACACGTACCTGAGACATGCACCTATCTCTAGAACGGTCCTAGGAAAGCGAAGTAGAGAGAGTCATGCATATGCAGTGTGCTCTCTGTTTATTCTTATAAGAGTTCTGAAAATAGCCAAGAGAGTAAGCTCAGCTATTTCCAGAAGTCCCATAGAAATTAATGGAGAGAACACTGCGCAGGCACGGCCACTGCCCCATAATTTCAACTGGACTGCCAGAGATAGCTAAAGCAGCAGTCCCATAAAAAATGCGCATGTGCGGCTGCTACCAGCTTACTTCGGGGGTCCTATTCTGGAAATAACTGCGGGTCCCAGAGGTAGACTTCGCACCTATCTGACATTGGGGGCAAATTCTAGTGATATGCCACAAATGTCTAAGATGAGACAACCCCTTTAAGGACTAATTCAGTTCTGAAGTGACTTTGAGGGACTAACATAATAGAAACCACCGATAAAGAATCCCCTTTTTAGCAACAATAGTCTTCTTATTATTCAAAATTAGTTTACAGAAACGTCCCATATGTGGTCGTAAACTGCTGTACCAATCTTAAAGACCCCCATATCTGGCGGTGGATCCGCCGAAGTTATGAAGAGGCATCGGGCTATACATAACTTTGGCGTATCCAGCACCAGTCCAAATGTAAGTCAGCTTCCTTGCTGGCATACATTTAGACCATTTTCTATGTCTAAAACAGATGTAGAAAATTATGAATGAGACGGGCCTGCCGACCGGTCCCCTTTCCTGCTCAAGCCACACCCACTATTTTAGATCTGGTGTGAGTGGGGAAATGTCGCAGATTGCGACTCAAATAACCTTTGTGCTGCAATCTGCCCCAGAATAATGCCTAATATAGGTGTATTTCTGGATAATAAGTGACCCCCTATATTTTTTCCAATAAAATGTTACTTTAGCTCCACATTTTTCATTGTCACATGTTCTCCTGAATAAGACAACACTCCATATGTGTTAATAAACTGCTGTATGTGCACACCACATTGCTAGAATGGAAACCACACATATGGCTTTTTAAGGGCAGATTTTGCTGATGCCCTGAGGTACCCCTACAGTGGAAACCCCCAAAAAGTGACCCCATTATGCAAACTAAACCTCTCAAGGAATTTTCCAAGGGATCTAGTGAGCACTTTGATCCTAAAGGCATTTCATAGAATTTAAATTGACTGCGAAAATAAAAAATTACATTTTTCCGGAAAAAAACTTGCTTTAGACACAAGTTTTTAATTTTCACATGGGGTAATAAAAGAAAAAGCAGTGGAAGACTGGTTACCCAATTTTTTCTGAATACAACAACACCAAATATGTGGTCACATACTGCTGTATAGGTACATCACAGGGCTCAGAAGGGAAGAAGCACCATTTCATTTTTGAAGGGCCGATTTTGCCCAATATGTTGTGCCCATTTTGTGTCACTGTGAAAAGTCATCTCTTTAATTATTATATTGTGTTTTCAGTTTAAAACACCATACACATGGCCCCAAACTATTATCCAGATATACTGGCTATAATGTGTAAGCTATGTAGTGTATATCAAAGTGTAATAAGTTGGTAAAGTTACAGGGTACATAAAGGATAAAATCAATAACTCGTGGATGAGTGGTACACTACGAAGCAACCCTTTATGCAGAGGCCAGGTTTTCAGGGCAATTTTA
>JAKVIS010003672.1:0-15977 GCA_033119425.1 Bufotes viridis
TATATAGTATATTACAAGTTACAGTATAGTATATAGTATATTTCAGTGTACAGTACAGTATATTACAAAGTTACAGTATAGTATATAGTATATTTCAGTGTACAGTACAGTATATTGCAAGTTACAGTATAGTATATAGCATATTACAAGGTACAGTATAGATAAAATTTGAGCATTGGAAAGGAGTGAGTTAATAAATACGCATTACTTTTATTAGCAATAAATGAGAAGGCAGGGGATTTTAGAAAGGCCATTATCTGTAGTAATCTCAGGAAAACACATAGTACATGTTTTCCCAGTGCATTTTTAATTAAGTTTTACAGACTCATTTCCAATTTCTTTGATTTAGACAACAGTCTGTCTTCTCCCTTTGGGCAAAGGAGCACAAAGAGTCTTATGGTAAAATCCGATAAACTCATAACAGAATGACAAAACTGGAGGGGGTCACTTATGAGATGGGAGGATGCATTCTACAGAGCGGACACATGGACTCATGTCCCCTGTCCTGTCAGAAACTCAACAATGACATGTAAGTCAGTACCTACAGGGTAAGATTACACCCCATTTTGCTTTCATGACGGCAGGGCTGGGATCTGAGACTACTGAGTGCCTACAGGAAGTCTGGGGTAGTCTGAGACCCATCACTGGTCCAGGATTTCTGATTTACCCTCCAGCAACTGCATTTCATCCGATTGGCTGCTGTGTATAAACATACAGTATATTGCATACTCAGTAAGCCATGGCATGAAGAGCTGCTTGCTATTACGGCAATGGCAAAATGGTTACAAAGCCACCTCTAAAGTAAACCCCCACGCCACAAAACCTCAAACTTTTTATGGGAGAAAAATATTCCAGCTTTTGCCACCTTAAAGGGTTTATCCAGATTCGAAAGACTATTCAGGAGCCCCTGCCCCCCACCCCCACCATCCCGCTGGACCTGCTCCGCCCTGCCCAGTTAGGTCTCCTGTGGCTTGCTTTGCTCTGGTCCCTTGCTTGCCAATTTCTGAAGTAGTGTGCGTGGTAACTCCAATAGCGCTCCTGCTCCACTGTACTTGAATATATCAGCGGACCGCAACGCCTGTGTGCTAGTAAGGGATTATGACTTAACATATAGTAATACCGCGCCTACCGGTTGCCTGTATCCGTACTAGGATTGACATCCCATCCCAGAGTCTAACTAAGGAGTAGACGATTACAACTGGATAAAATTGAATATACCTTGTGGCTTACTGCCCGTGCACTCGTACCAGCGTTCACTCAGGCGGGTCTTTCTCTTGTAGTACGGCCGGTGGCGCAGTGCTGAGGACAGTGAAGGATTTATTTTTCGTGTTTGGGGCGCAAACTGTGGACTACAAGAGAAAGACCCACCTGAGTGAACGCTGGTACGAGTGCACGGAGGAGGATACTCTTGTCAAGAGGGCAGTAAGCCACAAGGTTTATTCAATTTTATCCAGTTGTAATCGTCTACTCCTTAGTTAGACTCTGGGATGGGATGTCAACCTAGTACGGATACAGGCAACTGGTAGGCGCGGTATTACTATATGTTAAGTCAATTGTGAAGCGCTGCAGCCAAAGACTGTCTCCCATGCGGCACGTGACCCTGTGTGGCCAACTCTTTGTGACCTCCGAATTTGACAAGCACACTACCATGAAATGAACCCGGAGCATTCTGCCTTATATAATATTCAGAAGTCTGTCAGTGACAGCAGTGGTATCGGGCATCATTATTACGATATTCAAACTGATCATAGTTATCCCTTCGAGGTGGACAGGTGAAATGGGAATATTGCGAATCGTTGCCTATGGTCTAATAAAGGGCTACTCTAGTTAAGTTACTACAGCGCTTCCATAGAAATGAATGGCTGAGTGCATGCCCAACTGGCCGCTCCATTCATTTCAGGGGGCTCCACTGAGTATGGAGTTCTCATGATCATTGGAGGTCCCAGCGGTAGGACCCCCACTGGTCTAATAGTTATCCTCCAACCTGTGGACAAGGGATAACGTTACATAACCATAATACCACTTTTTCTTCTTGGAGTCTATGAGAAGAACTTCTCATAATTTTGGATGCAAGTTTAAGGGTATGTATTCGATTATAAAAGGTTGGACGGTAAAGAAAGAGGGGTTGGAAGTCATACAGATCTTTATAAACGGGAGAATATGCTAATAACATGACAGTGCAGGTTCCTTTTATTACTTAAGACATTAAACACAACAGATTCATCCAAAGGAGCAGCAGCATGTCTACCCTCCTAGCGATCAATAAGATGGATTGGACGTCTATGTTGATTAGATTGAGTGAAACACAACGTTTCCAACTTCTTAATGAAATAGATGATTGAATTGAAATTAATGCTTCGGTGGCCAGATTTCACGTGCTCATGCCAAATACTGATTCAGCAGAACACCATGTCTCTGCTTTACTCCTAGATTTCTCAAAGTTCAGATGGCACTAAAGTGATGATGCTTGATAAATAAGCTAGAGCGGGCTGCACTACATCAAACAGCTCGCTCATAAGTGAGCAGGATAATGGTGTGTGCCGTGAAGCTATAGCATTAAACCCCTGCTCTAGAGCACGTGATAAACGGTAATATGCTTCCCTTACTCATCATCCAAGGAAGAGAATTTAAGGCCTTATTCACACGTCAGTAATTTTTCTTTCCAGAATCACGGTCCGTTTTTTTGAGGATCCGTGTTTCCGCAAAATTCTTCCGTTTTTGTTTTTTAGTGTCTCCATATACCTTCCGTGTTTCCGTATTTCCGCAAAAATCTAGGAGGACGAGAAAAAAAAAAAAAGATGTTTCCAGGGTAACTTTTCATTTCCCGTGGATCCGTAATTACGGATCGGCAAATACGGATGACATTCGGATGACTTTTGTAACCTTTCCGCATGTCATCCGGATTTATGCGGATCTATTCACTTCAATGGGGCTACGGTCCGCAATTTGCGGACAAAAGTAGTACATGCTCTACTTTTTTTACGGTTCCGCATTGCGGAAATAAAAGGATTTGCGGATGCAGAGAGCATACGGAATTGAAATATTGAAATGAATGGGTCCGCATATCTTCCGCATTTTTGCGGAAATAATGCGGAAAAAAAATACGGACGTGTGAATTAGGCCTAAAAGACCAGATATAATGTGTATTATTTTAAAGCAACCAATAGCAACTGGTCTGGCTTTTGGAAGCCCCCCATAATAAACCGTGGCTGGTCACACATTGCTGGGCTGAACCCACCAGAGCAGAAGGTGCTCTTTCTAGAGGTTGCCCAAACCACAGAGAGAAGGTGTTTTTTTCCGGGAATATTGATGACCTATTATCAGGATAAGCGATCGATATCTGAGCAGTGGTAGTCTGGGCCACAGCACTTGGACAAGCACTGTGGCCTCTTCACAGTTTACCACATTTTTGGACTATAAGACACACTTCTTTAGAAACAAAAAATCTTGCAAAAAAGTTTCTGTGTCTTATAGTCCGTAGTCAGAGTGGTCCAGCAGTGTCCTACCTCCCTGACTGCTTCCTTAATGATCTAGCAAAGCACTCATACAGTGCTGTAATGGATCAGTGAGAGCTAATCCATACTTCCAATGGAGGCAGGCCACCCTTCTGCTATTGGGCCTGTGGGGGGAGGGGGCCAGGCCATGGCAAGTTAGCTGTGCAGAGAAGAAGATACCAGATGAAAGGACCTGAATGATGTCATCATCATGTGATCGGTGCAGGAAAAGAAGTGGTAATAGACCAGTGAGATGTCACAATGTGGGGGGGCAGAGCTTGTGTGCTGTGTCTGGAGGAGAGGTTAGTGGTATCTCCTCCTCTATAAGCTGTAATGGCCTGTGATAGCCCATAATAACATCCTAGAAATGCTGGGAGTTGCAGTTCTATCCTAATATATCCCTCCCGGTGTAATAGTCTGGACATGCTGAGAGTTGGAGTTCTCTCCTCTTTTACCTGTCTCCCCGTTAGATCCACAGGTGCACAATAATAATGTCCTGTATATGCTGGGAGTTGTAGTTCTCTCTTCTTTTACCGCCTCCCCGTACTACGCTCTATTTTCTAACAATAACAACCTGGTCATGGTTGTTATTGTAGCATCAGACTTTAAAACTAATATTTCTATGGTTCTGAGGACATGTGTGCTCTAGCATTCAGGACACGGGCAGAAAGAAAACCATACGGTGCTTACATCCCGCTATTTACACCTTCAATCATGTGAGCCTAGAGAAACCAAGAGCGAAGAAGGAAACTCCTTCAAGAGACACAACAAACTGATGAACAATACAGGATTCTCATTATCATAAAAACTAAGCAGGCACTCGGCACAGAACTAAGGACTTCAGATGTCAGGTATAATTAGGACACTGAAAACCAGGCCTAGTGTACAGAACGTGAGCTCCGTCTTTTCTCTGCACACGAGCATCAGTGGATTCAATGAGATGAAACAAGCTACAGTTTAATGCCTAGTGTTAATTGTTACTGATATACCTTCACACTGATCAAGGACAATACAAGCAGGTTCATTTCTGGGCCACCTCTTAGGCTACTTTCACACTAGCGTTTAAGTTTTTCGATATTGAGTTCCGTTATAGGGTCTCAATACTGGAAAAAAAACGCTTCCGTTTTATCCCCATTCATTGTCACTGGGGACAAATGTAACTGAACAGCACGGAACGCTCCAAAATGCATTCCGTTCTCATACCGGAGACCAACCGCAACATGTTGTAGTTTGCTTTCCGTCCTGGGATGCGGAGCAAGACGGACACAATAGAAAATGGATCTGTCCCCCATTGACTTTCAATGGAGTTCATGACGGATCTGTCTTGGCAATGTTACAGATAATACAACCGGATCCATTCATAACGGATGCAGAATCTTGTATTATCAGTAACAGAAGCGTTTTTGCTGAACCCTGCCGGATCCAGTAAAAACGCTAGTGTGAAAGTAGCCTAAAAGGGATAGTCAGGTCTCTACAAAAAATATGGTATTCGTTATATAATGAAGAGCTATATGGTTTTTAAAAACACAACTCAGCATGTAGTCTTTCAAGAACCTTCAATATTAACTTTCAGGAGCCAAAAATCTGTCCATGGTGAAGTGATGTACTCTGTCAGTCTGACGTCTAGCGGAGCAAGCACAGAGGATCTACTACTGCTACCTTCAGGGCACACAAACACTTGGCGTCTGCACGGCTCAGGTATCAGCAGCAGAAACTCTGTGCTTCAATGATGTAACATGCAATACGTACATGTTCACACACTGCAGACCTGTCCCATCTGAATAGAGTCTGCAGAAGTCCATGCTCATGCTGCAAAAAGATCCCTATTCACATTTATGGAATAGACTTTCACTGCTTACTTCCAGGGGATAAAAATCTGTCCGGCTCATGTGATGAACATACAAGCGCACAAGATCGTTATAATCGCAGTACTCTTAGACCTCATGCACACAACCATATTTTGGTTAGCAAAAAATGTGGATCCCACGTGGACCCATTTATGTATTAGGCCTCTTGCACATGAACAGTTTTGTTTCCGTTTCCGTCCCGTTTTTTGCGGGTTCAGTTTGCAGTACGTATGCAGAACCATGCATATCAATGGTTCTGCAAAAAAAACAAAATGTACTACGTATACCGTATTTCCGTATATCCGCTCCGCTAAAAGATTTAACTTGTCCTATTATTGCCCGCAAATAACATTCTGTGGCCCCATTCAAGTAAATGGGTCCGCTAAAAATACGGAATGCATAAGTAACACATCCGTATGTCATCCGTTTTTTGCGGCTCCATGCCCACTCTGCCCATGTGTTTAGTGTTTACAAACAGTGTACATTACAGTAATGATTGCAAATTTTATGTTTCCGTTTGCGATTTACAAAAAAAATGTATCGCATATGGAAACCACATGGAGATTTTTTGCGGGAAATACGGAACGGAACCAAAAAAAGGAAACAACGGATCCATGAAAAACGGAACGCAAAACACAGAAAAAGACATACAGTCGTGTGCAAGAGGCCTAAGGGTGTGCAAAAAAAATAATAAATAGACTGCCCATGGATTTTAACCATATGTCCGCCCCAGATATTATATAACGCGTTCATATTTACAAAGTGGACAAGAATAGAATAGCCATTTCTATAAATGGGACTGAGAAAAATGCGGCTTGCACGGGGAAGGTTTGCTGAACCATGAAACGGACACAGTCGAGTGCATGAGGCCTTAATCAGAGTTCTGCACTGTAACAAGCTCAGCACAAGGTTCCTATTAGTGTTGAGCGAAGCGAGCTTCGGATGCTTTATCTGAAGTCGCTTCATTCAAAACTTCAGAATAATACTGTACGGAGATCCGTCCCTGTACAGTATTAAAATGTATGGGCTCCGATGAGCCGAAGTTAGTTATTGACAAAGTCAAGCGAAACTCTGTTGAACAACTTTGGTAATTGATTTTTGGTGGAAAACCACTTTAAAACCGAACTCGACTTTGCGAATAACTTACTTCGGCTCATAAGAGCCCAAACATTCTGTGTAGTATTATTCCGAAGTTGTAAACTAAGTGACTTCGGGTGAAGCATCCGAAGCTCGCTCCGCTCAACACTAGTTCCTATGGAATGACTGCAAGCAGAGATATTGAACACGAAAGTATCATTTGTATAACTTTTTATTAAACAGTAACATTCGTTTGATGAAACCAGAATATCCCTTCCGTTTCTGAAGGGCTGCAGAACAAAAATTAAGTACATAAAAAAACATCTGTTGTGAAACGGTTAAGCATCCTTAAATCTCCCAGACTACTTTTAGGCATATATGTATTTGTTTATTATTCACAAAAGCCGAGCATTTGTAAGAACAGATTGCAATATAAAAACTGCAACAAAGCAAACATTAAAGATCAAATGAAACAGATGGAGTTTTCTTGTAAATTGGTTGGAAACAGAGACAACTGTAAAATCAAAGTCTAGTTATACTGCACTGTGTTAAACACAAGGCACAAATGGAAGATGAACTTACAGGGAGAAACAAAATATGGAGGGATTATAAACTACCATACAAAATAATTGAAAAAGATCAAAGGAAAGACGGGAATGAAAAGGTAATATTTATAAGAAAACAAAACAATATGGAAACCAACAGTTGGATAGGGATACGACTGCTGAGTGCACGTACAATGTCTAAGTGCTAATAGACAAAATAGTCGCTTAGAAGAAAAAAGGCAGAAATTACCAACAACAAAGAATTTAATAGAAAATAGTATACATAGAATAATCACAGAAAAAAAAAAGAACATGAGAAAGTAAGGGTACTTTCACACTAGCGTTTTGGATTCCGTTTGTGAGATCCGTTTCAGGGCTCTCACAAATGGTCCAAAACGGATCAGTTAAGCCCCAATGCATTCTGAAAGGATAAGGATCTGTTCAGAATGCATCAGTTCGGCTCCGTTCCGCCTCTATTCCGTTTTGGAGGCGGACACCAAAACACAGCATGCAGCATTTTGGTGTCCGTCTGAAGAGGCGGAGCCTAACGGATTAGTTTTTAATTACAATGTAAGTCAATGGGGACAGATCCGTTTTCAATGACACAATATGGTGCATTTGAAAACGGATCTGTTCCCCATTGACTTTCAATGTAATTCAAAACGGATCCGTTTTGGACTTTGCCATTTTTCTTTTAACGAATGCAAACGGATCCGTTCTGAACGGATACAAACGTTTGCATTATAGGTGCGGATCCGTCTGTGCAAATAAACAGACGGATCCGCACCAACGCAAGTGTGAAAGTACCCTAAGCTGAAAAAAATGCAAGTGAAAAATAAAATACCAGTTCTGATGATAACAAGTTCAAAAAACAAGGACAAGGCTAACTAACGGCACATGCACCAGGTTTCACTTTGGATTAGAACGCCCCTCCTACACCAGGACGACGCAGCAAAGCTCTCTATGTCCTACCAGGAATGGCGAGACCAGCACTTATCTTCAGAGTGAAAACTACACATTTCGGCCTCTTTCACATGACCGCTGGTGTCCCGTTCCCCTATTGTGGACCGTGGTCGGTGCCGGTGAATTGCGGTCCACAGCACGGGCACGGGACACCAATGATCGTGTGCAAGAGGCCATAAAGAGGACCTGTCCCCTCTCCTGACATGTCTGTTTTAGTAACTACTTGCATTCCCCATGTATTAGCGGTTCTGGAGAATCTATTCCTATGACTTTCTGTTGGGCCATTCATGTATTATTCCTGCTAGAAGTTGAGAAATAGTAAAGGCACTGCTGGGTGTCACCATCAGTGTGTGTCTGACTTTGTTTAATTTGTGCTACTGGTGTCAGACTGTGCAGGGACACCCCCCCAACTGGTTACCACCCCTCTGTACCCTTAGGGTACGTTCACACGACGACATTTGTCGCGCGACAATTCAAGATGGATTTTTCTGTGACTGTCGCGTCGCATCGCATGTCGCAATGCGACACCATAGACTCCCATTATAAAAATTGTCACGCGACATTGGTGCAACAAAATGTTGCATGACAAATGTTGCAGTGAAGTTGTGCTCTGTCGTGTGAACGTACCCTTACTGCAGACTGCTAGCAATTCATTCGCAACTTCTAGTAGAAATAATAAAGGAATGGCACAACATAGAGCCATAAGAATAGAGGCTCCAGAATTGCTATTACATGGGGAACAGGCATGTCAGGAGCGGTGAAAGGGCCTCTTTAAATATCTATTTTCAGAAGTGAATATTGAACATCTAAATATCTATACCAGACTTACGAGCCACAGCTCAATACTAGAACTCTGTATAGTTGGTATGATACGTATGAGTTATATACGGGCATGTTGGATAATTATCTACCGCAATCATTGTTTACTCAGGACTTTGGTGTTTTTTAAAAGCACAGGACAGGATTTTTATAGACAGATCTGTCCTTTACCATAGTGTGTTGTGCTGCAGCTGATTCTTATCAAATATATGTATCTGGACTGGTTTCAGATGGATCTATTAAACATGAAAGATATTCATTTTATTATTATAATTCTCTATTGTTGGTAATTTCTGCCTTTAGAGCCTTACTTTTTTTCTTCCATTCAAAATAATTATCACTAGCAAACTTCGAATAACCAATGTCAAATGCCATGATTCATTGAAAATTGTGCAATTTTAGATTGCCAATACTTAGTTATTTAAAAAATTAAATAAAAAAGAAAGGGTACTTCCACACAGGATAGAATTCTAGTGCAAAATCCTATGGATTTGCATGAGGTACGTGCAGATTTTGCAGTGGATTTGCAGCAAATTTCACCCTGTATATTGCAAAATGTGAAATATGAGGCAGAAATCCACTACAAAAATTGACATGCTGCAGATTTCAAATCCACAACGCATTTAAAGTTATGTGTGGATTCGTTGTGGACAGTTTCTGCGCGGGGAGATTTTTTAAAATCTAATGTCCACTTTGCTGTAACTGTAAATGCCACGTGTGGCTGTACCCTAAAGAGACAGCATCTATTAGAGACAGGAATGGAAGAAACAGGAACAATGAGCTAAGGGAAGAGACAGGACTCATCTGCCGAGTGCTGTGGTTAAAAGGCATTTTTTATGAAAAATTCTCAACAGTTTTTGTTCTACAGCCTTCACTTTCGAGCAGCGAGTTGTCCTTAAAGGGGTATTCCCATCACATATGATAGGGGCATATCACTAGGATATGCCCCCATTGCCTGATAGGTGCTGGGTCCCGCACCTATATCGAGAACAAAGCACATGCGTGGCCCATGCTCCCATTCATTTCTATGGAGCCAACGGAAATAGCCGAGCCAGCCATCAGCTATATTCACCGGCCCAATAGAAAATGAATGTAGGGCTGCTGCACATGCGCAGTGCACCCTCCTTCACTTTCGGGGCTCCGTTCTCGATATAGGTGCAGGTCCCAGCGGTGGGACCCGCACCTATCAGATAATGGGGGCATATCCTAGTGATATGCCCCCATTGTCTGAGATGGGACAAAGCCTTTAAAGAATCCTTCTTTCCTGACAATCGCTTGCACCATCGGGCCATGTAAACCGGCCTTAAGTGAATCTGCAGACTGCAGTCTTCTGCTTTACAATGAATCCATCAGGGAGCTGCTCTGACGGCTTAATCTGCAGCCCTCATCTGTACTTTCCTGACAGCTCATGAACACCAAGGAGTGCTTATGAGCTCTCAGGAGTTCAGAGATAACAGCTACACATCTAGCCATCAGAGCTGCTCCCTGACAGGTTCAGTGTAAAATAGAAAGCAACCGTTCACCGCAACGACATTTGTCGCGCGACAATTCAAGATGGATTTTTCTGTGACTGTCGCGTCGCAGCATATCGCATGTCGCAATGCGACACCATAGACTCCCATTATAAAAATTGTCACGCGACATTGGTGCAACAAAATGTTGCACGACAAATGTTGCAGTGAAGTTGTGCTCTGTTGTGTGAACGTACCCTTACCCTCAGTTCACACTTGCGCGTTTTACAGAGCTTTCGAACGCGCTGTAAAACGCATAACCGATGCAAACCAATGCTTCCCTATGGGACTGGTTCAAATTTTCGCGTTTTACAGCGCGTTTGAACGTGCTGAAAAACACCCGACGCATAAACAAGTACTTGATCTTTTTTTGGGGCGTTTGTCGCGCGTTTTGGCCCATAGACTTCAATGGGAACACGCAACGCTTGTATTTTGCGCGTTTTTGACACTGAAAACGCGCGTTCGAACGCGCGTTTATGAATTTGCAACATGCTGAAGAGGCCAAACCCCAGCTCTGATTGGCCAAACTTCATATAGACAGGGATATTTGGTCATTGGACAACACTGCAGTCAATCACACAAACGCGCGTTTACTATTGCCAAAAACACGCACAAAAACGCGTGTAAAACACGCGACAAAAACGCGCGGAAAACGCGCGTCTCAGAAACGCTCGGGTCTGAACCCAGCGTTACTGCAGACTGCTAGCAATTCATTCGCAACTTCTAGTAGGAATAATAAAGGAATGGCACAACATAGAGCCATAAGAATAGAGGCTCCATAATTGTTAGTACATGGGGAACAGGCATGTCAGGAGCGGTGAAAGGTCCTCTTTAAATATCTATTTTCAGAAGTGAATATTGAATATCTAAATATCTATGCCAGACTTACGAGCCACAGCTCAATACTAGAACTCTGTATAGTTGGTATGATACGTATGAGTTATATACGGGCATGTTGGATAATTATCTACCGCAATCATTGTTTACTCAGGACTTTGGTGTTTTTTAAAAGCACAGGACAGGATTTTTATAGACAGATCTGTCCTTTACCATAGTGTGTTGTGCTGCAGCTGATTCTTATCAAATATATGTATCTGGACTGGTTTCAGATGGATCTATTAAACATGAAAGATATTCATTTTATTATTATAATTCTCTATTGTTGGTAATTTCTGCCTTTAGAGCCTTACTTTTTTTCTTCCATTCAAAATAATTATCACTAGCAAACTTCGAATAACCAATGTCAAATGCCATGATTCATTGAAAATTGTGCAATTTTAGATTGCCAATACTTAGTTATTTAAAAAAAAAAAAAACGCTCTCCATCTAAATCTAATTAAATAAAAATGAAAGGGTACTTCCACACAGGATAGAATTCTAGTGCAAAATCCTATGGATTTGCATGAGGTACGTGCAGATTTTGCAGTGGATTTGCAGCAAATTTCACCCTGTATATTGCAAAATGTGAAATATGAGGCAGAAATCCACTGCAGAAATTGACATGCTGCAGATTTCAAATCCACAACGCATTTAAAGTTATGTGTGGATTCGTTGTGGACAGTTTCTGCGCGGGGAGATTTTTTAAAATCTAATGTCCACTTTGCTGTAACTGTAAATGCCACATGTGGCTGTACCCTAAAGAGACAGCATCTATTAGAGACAGGAATGGAAGAAACAGGAACAATGAGCTAAGGGGAGAGACAGGACTCATCTGCCGTGTGCTGTGGTTAAAAGGCATTTTTATGAAAATTCTCAACAGTTTTGTTCTACAGCCTTCACTTTCGAGCAGCGAGTTGTCCTTAAAGGGTATTCCCATCACATATGATAGGGCATATCACTAGGATATGCCCCCATTGCCTGATAGGTGCTGGGACCCGCACCTCATCGAGAATGGCGGGAGAACTGTGGCTGGAGGTTCAGATATCCCAGAGTCCATCCACCACCAAGCGCTATCCTCTCCTTGAAGTGAATGGAGCGCACGCACATGGCGCCATGCTCCCATTCATTTCTATGGAGCCAACGGAAATAGCCGAGCCAGCCATCAGCTATATTCACCGGCCCAATAGAAAATGAATGTAGGGCTGCTGCACATGCGCAGTGCACCCTCCTTCACTTTCGGGGCTCTGTTCTCGATATAGGTGCGGGTCCCAGCGGTGGGACCCGCACCTATCAGATAATGGGGACATATCCTAGTGATATGCCCCCATTGTCTGAGATGGGACAACGCCTTTAAAGAATACTTCTTTCCTGACAATCGCTTGCACCATCGGGCCATGTAAACCGGCCTTAAGTGAATCTGCAGACTGCAGTCTTCTGCTTTACAATGAATCCATCAGGGAGCTGCTCTGACGGCTTAATCTGCAGCCCTCATCTGTACTTTCCTGACAGCTCATGAACACCAAGGAGTGCTTATGAGCTCTCAGGAGTTCAGAGATAAGAGCTACACATCTAGCCATCAGAGCTGCTCCCTGACAGGTTCAGTGTAAAATAGAAAGCAACAGTCTGCAAATACACTGAAAGT
Source organism: Bufotes viridis (assembly GCA_033119425.1). NCBI lineage: Eukaryota > Metazoa > Chordata > Amphibia > Anura > Bufonidae > Bufotes > Bufotes viridis. The sequence continues at coordinate 12,778 of JAKVIS010003672.1, forward strand.
GAAGCCTGAAAAACAAAACTGTTGAGAATTACTAATAAAGTTCAATTGTAAAAGTGATTTTTAGCCCAAAAAGATTGACCCCCAAAGGTGTTCATAGCCTTTGAAGCTGTTTTCAAGGAGTACAATGCTGATGGCCAACATTTAGGTGCAGGATTCCCCTCTGTAGCCACAGTGGGGAGGAGAGAGGCCACAAAGTTCACCCTTCACTCTGGGGACCTGGGATTTCCCAGTGAGAAGTGCGGAATACGCACAGAAGGTATCCGTATCTTGAGCATTCGTGGTTTGCAGACCAAAATGCAGATACGTCATGTGCATGAACCCTTAGAAGGATTCCCAGACAACAAGCTCCAGTGCTTAGACCCCCAGCAGTCAGCTGCAGTCTGCAGAGGAACCTCCATTTTGCATGCAGCAGAACCACAGAGAGAATTCAGTTTGCCCTTCTTAGACATTCAAGGCACATCCACCTCATATGCCGTAAATGTCTGATAGATTGATAAGATTCTCTAGAACTAAAGTTTGCTCAGCTGCTGTGAATGGCCTATGGGATGAAAATGGTCAAGCAAGAGAGGCCAACAGTTTTTGGGATTCCCATATAAGTAAAGGGAGAGAACCACACAGGTTAAACTAGTAAGCAGTATGCTGCCCTTCGCCCTCTTCCTAAGGTGAGCAGAATGAATGGAATTCCTTGCTGTATACAACAGTCATTGGATAATATTCCTTCATTTACCTTAGATATGTGCTATGCAAACTGTAAAGTATCAAAGGTTGACTGAGATTACTATAACTTATACTGCCATGACCACTGAACAGCCACTGAAAAAAACAGCATAAAACCAAGAGATTAAAATAAGGAATATGCAGTGGTCACAATAGCTCCCTGGACAATACTGAGCCCTATCTGTAGACTACAAGGCATGCTGGAAATGTAATAAAGAAAGGAGACAAGAACACTTAGTGACACCAAACACCATGGGCCAGATTTATCATTAGCCTAAGTCACTTTTCTGGAGTCGAAAAGTCGCAAAAATTGCGCAAAAAGCCAAATTGCGCAATTTTTGCGACTTTTGAAGACTTATCACTCACTCCAAAACCAAGTTTATGGGCGTTTTGTCGTATGTAAATCACTTGCAAGACAGATTTGTATTGCGACTTTTAAAAGTCGCAAAAAGTCGCAAAAAATTGCGCAAACTCACTCCACTCATGACCATGCTTATGTTTGACAAAATCACTTTTTTAAAATTGTGACTTTTCCAAAGACAAAGCCAAAATACAACTAGGAACCAGAAATCCACCAGATTTATCAACCTCTGAAAGAGCCCATGATAAATTTGACTTGACTCAAATACACATACGCCTTCTTTGAAAGTGGAGTGAACTGCAAGAGTAATGATAAATCTGGCCCCATGTATATAGAGCCAAGTGCAAAATTACTGCAGCGAAAACAATAACTATTAGGCCTCCTTCACAAGTCAGCTAATGACGGACGTGTACCGTCTGTTTTCTCCATGGACAGTACATATTCATTTATATTCACACATCCTAGTTTTTCCAATGATTGTGGGTCAGTGCAAAAACAACGGAGACATGCATTACACCCACTAAAGACTATGAGTCAGTGAAAACACTGACAGAGCACAGATGACATCCATTTTCTTTCTGCGGACTACTGCTAGGAGATGCTCCGGAAATCCCTTTTTAGCCTAGCAGTGTAAATGGAATACTAATAACACATGGAGGGCAAACAACAGACACACAGACATCTTCATGGATGAAACACTGAACCTACTGCAAGGACGTCATAATCGTGTGAAAGAGGCCTAAAGCTGAATTCACACACGGGGCACCAACAGTCGCAACTTTTTAGATTACATCACCCTCAACCCTTTTTCAAAAAGTGGACAGGATCCCAACGACCTGCCATTTAACAATTCACTCACGAAAAACTGGCACAGCTGCTGTAACTGAGTAGATTGCTTCTGATGCTACCGCTTAAGGCCCCATTTACATGTCCGCAATGTTCGTCCGCATCCGTTCCGCAAATCTGCAGAACGGGTGCGGACCCATTCATTTTGAATGGGGACGTGATGGATGCGGAGAGCACACACTGTACTCACCGCATCCGCATTTGCGGAGCGCGCTGCCGATCTTCCGGCCGGCGGCTCCACAATAATATAGAGCATGTCCTATTCTTGCCCGCAATTGCGGACAAGTATAGGCATCTCTATGGGGCTGGCGGCAATTTGCAGATCCGCAACACACTACGGATGTGTGAATGGGGCCTAATTCTGGAGCAATTCTGTTCTTCCCTGTCCCTTATACTATAAACCAGGGGTAGGCAACCTCTGGCACTCCAGCTGTTGTGAAACTACAACTCCCAGCATGCATACTTGCTCTGCTCTTCTAAGAACTTACATGGAGATGATTGGAGCATCCTGGAAATTGTAGTTTCACAACAGCTGGAGTGCCAAAGATTGCTGATCCCTGCTATAAACAGTGATAAGCAGGGTGTTCTAGTGATGATAGATAATCAGTGCTCACCTCTGCTGTGTTCTCTCCTGTCCTTATACTATAAACAGTGATAAGCAGGGTGTTCTAGTGATGATAGATAATCAGTTCTCACCTCTCCTATCTTTATACTATAATCAGTAATAAGCAGGGTGTTCTAGTGGTGATAGATAATCAGTTCTCACCTCTCCTGTGTTCTCTCCTGTCCTTATACTATAAACAGTGATAAGCAGGGTGTTCTACTGGTGATAGATAATCAGTTCTCACCTCTCCAGTGTTCTCTCCTGTCCTTATACTATAAACAATGATAAGCAGGGTGTTCTGCTGGTGATAGATAATCAGTTCTCACCTCTCCTGTGTTCTCTCCTGTCCTTATACTATAAACAGTGATAAGCAGGATGTTCTAGTGGTGATAGATAATCAGTTCTACACCTCTCCTGTCCTTATACTATAAACAGTGATAAGCAGGGTGTTCTAGTGGTGATAGATAATCAGTTCTCACCTCTCCTATCCTTTATACTATAATCAGTGAATAAGCAGGATGTTCTAGTGGTGATAGATAATCAGTTCTCACCTCTCCTGTCCTTATACTATAAACAGTGATAAGCAGGGTGTTCTAGTGGTGATAGATAATCAGTTCTCACTCCGTCTCTCCTGTCCTTATACTATAAACAGTGATAAGCAGGGTGTTCTAG
>JAKVIS010003673.1:0-16232 GCA_033119425.1 Bufotes viridis
GATGCACCCCTAGAGTAGAAACTCCATAAAAGTGACTCCATCTAAGAAACTACACCCTTCAAGGTATTCAAAACCAGTTTTGCAAACTTTGTTAACCCTTTAGGTGTTCCACAAGAGTTATTGGCAAATGGAGATGAAATTTCAGAATTTCTATTTTTTGTTACCTTGTCTCAAAAAAAGTGTAATATAGAGCAACCAAAAATCATATTTACCCTAAAATAGTACCAACAAAACTGACACCTTATCCCGTAGTTTCCAAAATGGGGTCACCTTTTTGGAGTTTCTACTGTAGGGGTGCATCAGGGGGGCTTCAAATGGGACATAGTGTCAAAAAACCAGTCCAGCCAAATCTGCCTTCCAAAAACCATATGGCGTTCCCTTCCTTCTACGCCCTGCCGTTTGGCCATACAGCAGTTTACGACCACATATGGGGTGTTTGTGCAAACAAGAGAATCAGGGCAATAAATATTGAGTTTTGTTTGGCTATTAACCCTTGCTTTGTTACTGGAAAAATGGATTAAAATGGAAAATTTGCAAAAAAATTGCTGTTTTGGGACCGTTTTTATTTTTTGCTATTTACATTGTTGAAGTGACAGGTTAGGTTATGTGCTATTTCTATAGAGCAGGTTGTAACGGACGCGACAATACCAAATATGACTACTTTTTAGGGTTTTTGTTTCAGTTTTACATAATAAAGCATTTTTGAACAAAATTATTTTTTAGTGTCTCCACATTCTGAAAGCCATAGTTTATTTTTTATTTTTTGGGCGACTGTCTTATGTAGGGGCTCATTTTTTGCGGGATGAGATGGCGGTTTGATTGGCACTATCTTGGGGTGCATATGACATTTTGGTCGCTTGCTATTACACTTTTTGTGATGTAAGGTGACAAAAATGGCTTTTGACACCGTATTTTTTGATGTGTTCAGCTGAGGAGTTAGGTCATGTGTTATTTTTATAGAGCAGGTTGTGACGGACACGCGGATACGAAATATGTATACTTTTTATTTATTTATATAAGTTTTACACAATAATATCATTTTTTAAAACAAAAATAAATCATGTTTTAGTGTCTCCATAGTTTGAGAGCCATATTTTTTTTTTTTTTATGGGCGATTGTCCTATGTAGGGGCTCATTTTTGAGGTGGCGGTTAGATTGACACTATTTGGGGGGTCATATGAATTTTTGATCGCTTGTTATTACACTTTTTGTGATGTAAGGTGACAAAAAAATGGCTTTTTGACAAAGTTTTTATTTAATTTTTTTTACAGTTTTTACTTGAGGTGATATTTTTATGGAGCAGATTCTTACGGACGTGGAGATACCCAATATGTCTACTTTTTAGTTTTTTTTATACATTTAACACTAAAAAGCATTTTTGAAACAAAAAAAATCATGTTTTAGTCTGAGAAGCATAGTTTTTTTATTTTTGGGTAGGGGCTCATTTTTTGCGGGATGAGATGGCGGTTTGATTGGTACTATTTTGGGAGGCATACGCTTTTTTGATCGCTTTGTATTACACTTTTAGTGATGTAAGTTGCCCAAAAATGGCTTATTTACACCATTTTTTTTTTTTTTATGGCGTTCACCTGACGAGTTCAGTCATGTGATATTTTTATAGAGCAGATTTTTACGGACGCGGTGATACCTAATATGTGTAGTGTATTTATTTTTTATTTTTTTATTCAGTGATATGTGGTTTTTTACATTTTTTTTTACCCAGACCCACTTGGTTCTGAAAGATCCAGTGGATCTGGTGTCTGTATAATACAGTACAGTACACTATATAGTGCACTGTACTGTATTTTGTACTTACAAAGTCTGAATAGACCTTTAGCAGGTCTATTCAGACTTTCAACATCATGGAGACAGGGCGCTTCTGAAAGCGTCCTGTCTCCATGGCAACCATCACCCGCTGCCATAAGAGGGCAGCGGGTGATTGAAGCAGAAGGAGTGGAGCCCCCTCCCTCTGCGATCCCATCCTGTTGGGGGGCTGCAAAGGCACAGCAGCCCCCGATGGGGAGAGGGAGGGAGCTCCTCCTGTTAACCCTTCCATACCGCGGTCCGTACGGACCGCGGTACGGAAGGGGTTAAACGGCTGGCATCTGATCAAGCACAGATGCCAGCCGTTTCTATCAGAGTGTCAGCAATGTGTCACTCAGAGAGCCATGATAGACAGTACCATGTGGCCGTCCTGCATTCTGATACAGTTTTACACACAAAACCTGTCTTATCTTTTACAAACACAATCTGTGTAGCAAAACAATATGTGACTAATATACATGAGCCCAAATACACCTGTGATAGGTACATTGACTGGCTGATCACCATTTCAGTGAGGTGACTGGTAATGAGAGTTGGGGTACCATTTCCACCCAACAGTGCCATCTAGGGTTTATAGATGAGAGTGCATGGTGCTATAAATCCCAATTAAGCCCATATTTTTAGGGTTTATAAGGGCTACAAGAGGAGTACAAGAGCAGTCTGAGCCCCGAGTCATGCAGCAGTCTCTTCTGCTTTTTGATGACTCTGTTAGCAGGGTTTCCCAGGCCCATCCACCTAGCCCTGCCCCAGAAGTGGAAGAGATTGAGTGCACCGATGCCCAACCACTTATGTTTCAAGATGAGTACTTGGCAGGACCATCGCAGCACGTCTCGGATGATGACGAAACACAGGTGCCAACTGCTGCGGCTTTCGAAATTGTGCAGACCGACAAGGAGGGCAGGGGTGAAAACTTGGTGGAAGCTGATGTGGAGGACGATGAGGTCCTCGACCCCACATGGAATAAACGTGATGCAGGTGACCTGTGTGGTTTGGAGGAAGAGGCAGTGGTCGCACAGAGCCACCAGCACAGCAGAAGAGGGAGCAAGGTGCAAAAGTGGAGCTGCTGTCCCCTAGACAGTACGCCTGCTACTGCCCAACGCAGAAAGGGACAGAGCTCACCAAAGCCAGCTCCAAGGAGTTCCCTGGCGTGGCAGTTCTTCAGACAATGCGCTGATGAGAGGGCACGAGTGTTTTGCACGCTGTGCAATAAGAGCCTGAAGCGAGGCATAAACGTTCTCAACCTGAACACAACCTGCATGATCAGGCATCTAAGTGCAAAGCATGAGCTGCAGTGTAGTAGACACCTAAAAAACAAAGAAAGGTCTCTGGCTCCTCCTGCTTCCTCTTCTGCTGCAGTCTCGGCCTCTTCATCCACCACTGTAGTGACAGTGGCACCTGCCACCTTGCAAACAGAGGATCTGACAGCAACCCCAACACCTGGGTCACCAACCATCTCCACAATGTCCCATGGAAGTGTTCAGCTCGCTATCTCCCAAACACTGGAGCGGAAGAGGAAGTACCCCACTACCCACCCACGATTGTTACCAGCGTTTCAAAATTCCTGGCCTTTGAAATGCTGTCATTTCGTCTGGTGGAGACGCAGAGTTTTAAAAGCCTTTTGGCAGTGGCTGTCCCACAGTACGTCGTGCCCAGCCGCCACTAGTTTTCCAGGCCAGCCATCCCTTCCCTGCACAAGCAAGTGGGGGACAAAAACAGGTGTGCACTGTGCAACACCATCTGTGGCAAGGTCCACCTAACTACGGATACGTGGACCAATAAGCACGGTCAGGGACATTATATCTCCCTAACAGCACACTGGGTAAATGCAGTGGTGGCTGGGCCTGAGGCAGATAAAGTTACAGATAAAAAGGGCAAAAATAGAGAGTGTTAATCAAAGAAGCCTCTGGGTAACATAGTCCCGGGGGATCTAAGATAAAAACACTGCAGGGCTCCAAAGGGCGCACAAAGACTGAGAAATGTGGTGAATGAAAAGGAACGGGTGGCTGCCAGTGATTGGTTACATATGTGCGGTGAACCGTCACAAAATATTTAAAAATGTAACCAAAAACCACCAACTGGTAAGCTTCTTCTGGGTCTATTATAATATTTGTCTCTGTGCTAATCGGGTCATGCTCTCAACCACGTGATAGTATTTGACTTTTATTGCCTGCTATTAGCTTTTTATAAACAATTGTGTATATAAATTTTTGAAATTTCAAACAATTCCCAAAGAACTATAAGTTGGTTTCGGGTGCCCACCACCAGTAGGTGGTTTTTGGTTACATTTTTCAATATTTTTATAATTACCCTGAGGTGGATAGCCCAAACACCTTGACGAGCGTTTCACCTCTCCGGCTTTTGAGCCTCCTGACGAAGCCTGAGAGGTGAAACGCTGCGTCGAGGTGTTTGGGCGGTGATCAGACCGGTCGGATAATGGGTAATATTATCTTCACATCGATCTATCTTTAACCCCGCTGCATGGTGTTGCAGTTTTTGCTATGTAATGCTATGTTTTAGGCTATTATGCTCATTTCACTGTTTTGTTTATATGTACATTAGGAATTTCCACTGCAGTATTCTGTGTGGTTACTTTATGTCCCTTATTGATTAATTTATGTATACACAGTGAGCGGGTGTGTATTTTATTTATCTTTTATGTATATTATACCCTGTTTTCCGGCTGTGTGCTGTGACCCGGTTCTGTCTCTGGGTATGTGCCCATTATCCATCGGGTTCATTCAGTGGTCCATTTATCTTCAATGTTGATGTAAGTTTGTATATTTAATAAAGTGATATATATTTTTCTAAATATTTCTGTGACATTATTTTGAAGCACTGGTCTTTTTGTATGGTAAATATAGTGTTTGCACCAGATGCATAATATGTATGTGATTGGGTTGGAGGTATTTTGTAGGTTCTAGTCCTGTATATTACACTGCACCCCATGTATAGTCCTGTATATTTCACTGCACCCTATCCATAGTCCTGTATATTACACTGCACTCGATGTACAGTCCTGTATATTACACTGCACCCCATGTATAGTCCTATATATTACACTGCACTCCATGTATAGTCCTGTATATTACACTGCACCCCATGTATAGTCCTGTATATAACATTGCACTCCATGTATAGTCCTGTATATTTCACTGCACCCGAAGTATAGTCCTGTATATTACACTGCACTCGATGTACAGTCCTGTATATTACACTGCACCCCATGTATAGTCCTGTATACAGGGCTGGGACAAGGTCCACCACCAACAGAGGCTGAGCTTTCCAAGTGCGCCCCCCTACTTCACTTCAGGGCAGACTCATCTCACGATCTATCCCTTCCGGGGCCTTTGCTGGGTCGTGACGCAGTGCTGTGCTGCTGCCCGCGCTGCTCCTGGTCTCCAAATTGCGCACTTGTGACCTGACTGAGTACTGACTGAGTACAGCGCGTCAGGTCAAAGTGAACGCTGCACGCAGCCAGTCAGGCAAGTCGACTGAGCAGAGACCAGAGCAGCGGAGCAGCCGAGCCAGGAGGCGGAGCGGGGGAGGAGCACGTAAGTCAGTGCCAGGTGCTCACTACTTCCTCCATCCTCCAGCGCGCCGGCAGCCCGGCAGGAGCGCCCAGCAGCAGCTGACTTGGTCCAGTGGCATGTATGGAGTCTGCAAGAAGCATAAGCCTCTAGGGAAATCAACTGTAATTGGTTTGCTGTAATGCTCTGCGTGGGGTGCTTTAATGCTCTGCAATGGGGGTGGGGGTTGTTGTAATGCTCTGCAAGGGGGTGGGGTTGCTGTATTGCTCTGCAAGACTTCCCAATATACTGCGTAGATAGCCCCCCATATACTCGCAGACCTCAATATACTACGCAGACAGCTCCCCCATATACTGCGCAGACCCCCATATACTGCATAGATAGCCCCACATATACCCTATATAATTACAGCAACCTCCCTTGCAGAGCATTAGCAACAACCCCCTTGCAGAGCATTACAGCAACCCCAACCCCCTTGCAGAGCATTAGAGCAACCCCCTTGCAGAGCATTAGAGCAACCCCAACCCCTTGCAGAGCATTAGAGCAACCCCCAACCCCCATGCAGAGCATTAGAGCAACCCCAACCCCTCATGCAGAGCATTAGAGCAACCCCCAACCCCCTTGCAGAGCATTACAGCATCCCCACCTTGCAGAGCATTACAGCATCCCCTTGCAGAGCAATACAGCATCCCCCTTGCAGAGCAATACAGCAACCCCTTGCAGATCATTAAAGCAACCCCACCCCCTTGCAGAGCATTACAGCAACCCCACCACCCCTTGCAGAGCATTAAAGCAACCCCCACCCCCTGCAGAGCATTACAGCAAACCAATTACAGTTGATTTCCCAGAGGCTTATGCTTCTTGCAGACTCCAGACTATCTCTATAGGCCCCCGCAGAGTTTTACTTACACCCACATACACCCACCAAGAGAAACCTCACCTGCTACTGGCTCCACTCATAAACCCGGGAAATCAACTGTGCTTCTTGCAGACTCCAGACTGGCTCCGCCTACTGGAGTCTGGTCACATGAGCATGACATCATCGAAGGTCCTTTAGCTGGCTAGGAAATAGCATCTACAGTCAGTGCAGCGCCCGGGGGTGAGTGGGGATGCTAGTGCTGTTGGGTCAGGGGGTCCGGGTGTCACCCGGTGCGGCCCGCACACCTCGCAATGCCACTGACATGGTCAGTGGCCTGCCTGCCGCCCAGAGGCTGGGGAGCTGGCCTGCGCCCTGACGCTGGAGCGCCCTGAGGCTGGAGCCTCCCCAGCCTCTGTGTCGGCCCGGCCCTGCCTGTATATTACACTGCACCCCATGTACAGTCCTGTATATTACACTGCACTCGATGTACAGTCCTGTATATTACACTGCACCCCATGTATAGTCCTGTATATTACACTGCACTCGATGTACAGTCCTGTATATTACACTGCACCCCATGTATAGTCCTGTATATTACACTGCACCCCATGTATAGTCCTGTATATTACACTGCACCCCATGTATAGTCCTGTATATTACACTGCACTCCATGTATAGTCCTGTATATTACACTGCAATCCATGTACTGTATAGTCCTGTATATTACACTGCACTCCATGTATAGTCCTGTATATTACACTGCACCCGAAGTAAAGTCCTGTATATTGCACTGCACTCCATGTATAGTCCAAGGAGGCCGTACTGGGCCACTAATTAGGGGAGGCCGACATGACAGGGTTTTGGCTACAGAAGGGATAGGTTGGTGAGGAGTGGGTTAAAAGTTTTAAAAGTTAGGGCAGTGCGAGGAAGGAGGGTGGAGGAGTTAGAAAAAGGCGGGCAAAAAGTTTATATAAGGTGAGGTTAGAGAGAGGTCAGTATCTGGATTTTTCCAGTGAACTGACAAGCTGTCACACACCATGGCGTCTGTTGAGGAGCTGATCCAGCGTCTGCGGCCGGCTGCTGAAGTGCTGGGACCAGCGTGGCTTCAAGACCAGGTGTCCGGTGTGCTTCAGGGGGCGGCGATGAGTAACACCAGCTCACCGCCACCTGCTAGACGGCCGCGGCGACATGGCCCCCAGGTCCATGCTCAGAGTGCGGCGCCCCTCCGGGGACCCTCTGCGGGACCCCAAGGAATCCTTGCGCACGGCAGGGCCTACTATCGGGCAGGCGGAACCCTCCCCTGCCTCCTGCTTACAGGGATCCAGGACCAGGAGCGGCGGATCCCCCCACCCCGGGGGAGTCCGCCCGGCCCGAACTCAGGACCCGTCCTTCCGCGGCTGTGCGCATGGAGGTCAGTGATGCGCACAGGCCGCAAGAATCCACTCCAAGGAGGGACGTCTTCGCCGGGAGAATGCCACTGGAGGAGACAGGCCAGAACCCATTCTGGATCCAGGATCTTCAGCTGCGGGGTCCACAGCACCCCAGCAGCTAGGTGAGGCCACTAGGGGTGTGCATGACCTTCTTAGATTAGGCCCCGGGGCATTGGGGGGCCCACAGGGGGATTTAGGTAGGGATCTAGGACAGCTTTTTTATAGTCTGGCGGGTTGGGTGTCTGGTTTTGGGGCGGCTGGGGTCTCACCGGTCACAGATTGGGGGTAGGAGCTGCTGGAAGCGGGGTGTCTGTAGATAGTGAGTTGCCTGGTGGGGATACTGTTGGGAGCGGCAGATTGCCTGGTTTGGTGAGTGTCGGTTTCGGCGCGGTGGCTGGAAGTAATAGTGCGGCTGGGGCAGTTGGCGTGCATGATCCGCTGGGATCACAAGGACATTGGGCTGTGGATGCGGGTAATGGCACCTGTGCGCTTGGCCCAGTCCTTTCGGGGTGAGGCAGAAGGTGCAGGGCAGTCGGCGTTTGCAGTTGCTTCCGCAAAAGGATTATGTTTCCTTTTTAACGAAGGAAAATGTAAATTTGGGCCAAAATGTCGCTTCAAACACGAATGTTCATCCTGCGGCGGAAACCACAGTCTCAACCGTTGTTTTAGAGCAAATAGGCAGAGGGGTGGGGATGCCAGTGGAAAGGGGCCAGACTCCAGTGCAGGTGGAAAGGATGGCCCCCTTTCTAAGTAGATACCCGGATCAGGGCGTGGCCAAGTTCTTACGGTTAGGATTTACGGACGGTTTTCATATTGGGTTAGTTCAGAAAAATTTACGCTCAGCTTTACAGCACCCAGATGTGGTTACTCGGAAGTTGGAAAGCGAACTCGTTTAGACTCATTTATCACCTATCCTACCCAAAGGGGGCGTCGGTCAATGACAGGATCGATCCGGACTTATGTTCGGTGGTATACACTTCATTTGACGCGGCTGTGGCCTGTGTTCGGCGGTTGGGGGCGGGGGTGTTACTGGCGAAAACGGACATTGAGGCGGCGTTTCGCCTTTTGCCCGTTAACCCAGATAGTTTACATTTGTTGGGGTGTTTTTGGGAGGGGGGATATTTTGTGGATAGGTGCCTGCCAATGGGTTGTTCTGTGTGCTGTGCATTTTTCGAGTCCTTCAGCTCTTTTTTGAAGTGTCAGGTTGTTCATCCATTATACATTATTTGGATGACTTCCTTTGTCTGGGTCCCACGAGTTCCAGTGTTTGTTCGCTGTTACTAAACACGTTGAGGGCAGTTTTTCATTCTTTTGGGGTGCCATTAGCGGAGGACAAAACGGTCGGCCCCACCACGGAATTGAGTTTTCTGGGTATTGTGATCAACACCGAAAGGTTAGAATGTCGTCTGCCAGAGGATAAGTTAGTGGACTTGAGGCTGGCAGACGACAGGGCCAGGCAGTCCCCTAAAATTAGGTTGAAGGACTTGCAGTCGCTGCTCGGAAAACTCAATTTCGCATGTAGAATCATGCCCATGGGCAGAATATTTTGTCGTCGGTTGGCGGGGGCTACGGCTGGTGTAATGGCCCTGCATTACTTCATTCGTTTAGGCAGGGAGCTTAAGGGCTACCTGGCGGTATGGGCTGACTTTTTACAGCATTTTAACGGTAGGTCTTTGGTTTTGGGTGACGTAGTGGACAACTTTGATTTTGACCTGTTTTTAGACGCGGCGGGGGATCCGGTTTCGGGGTCTATTGTCATGGGCAGTGGTGCGCGGGTACATGGCCGGATGCTTGGGTGGACCGGAGTTGGGTTAGGAACCTGGTGCTTTTGGAACTATTCCCAATAGTGCGCACGGTGGTGTTGTGGGAGGACCTGTTTAAGGATAAAAAACTGCATTTCCACTACAAGAATTTAGGGGTTGTGGAGATCATCAATGGCATGACGGCATCCTCGCCGCCTGTAATTCGCTTGTTGCAGCACTTAGTGTTACTTTGTCTGAGGTTAAATGCTTGGATTGTTGCGGTGCATGTTTCTGGGGTTACTAACTGTATCGCGGATGCCCTTTCTCGTTCGCAGTGGGATCGGTTTCGGCAGCTGGCGCCAGATGCGGAGCTCGAGGGTCTGCGGTGTCCGGACTCCATGTTGGAGCTGTTGGAGGGGCCATAGGGCAGTTACTGCAGGATTCCATGAGTGCCGGGACGTGGGTATCGTACGGTAAAGCGTGGCAGGAGTGGCTGTCGTGGTGTTCGGATTTGGGGGTCTCAGCGAACGAGGGGGAGGTCCCGCTGTTACTGTTTTTGGGGCATGTCAGGGAGGTGGGCTGGTCGGTCGCTCGTCTTAATAAATGGTTAGCGGGTGTAGCGTTTGGTTTTAAGGTACGACAGTGGCCAGATGTTACTAAGACCGATGTTACTACTTTTTTGGTACGACAGGTGTTAAAAGGTTGGAGGCGTGGGGCGGATAGCGGATAGCCGTAAGTCGGTTTCCTTTCAACTCCTGTTGCAGATTGGCTGGCAGCTGGAGCTGGTTTGTCATTCACCTTGGGAAGTCAAGCTATTTCGTGTGGCCTTTTCCCTGGCCTTTTTTGGGGCGTTTCGGCTGGGGGAACTAGTTTGCAATAGTGTGCAAATTATTGGCGGGGGATTATTGAGAGAGGATGTTGTCTTGTCCCGCGACCGGGTGGTCATTCGTATTCGCAGGTCAAAAACTGTGTAAGAGGGTGCAAGGTGTTGTTTTTGATAGCAGGTACGTGTCACCGAGGTTGCTGGCCTCGGTAAGGTAAGAGCCGGGGTTTTTGGTCTTCAGCAGCTAGTGCTGCTCTGTTAAATAGCATGGCTGCAAAGCCGATCCGGGCCGGCTCTTACTGGGAGCAGCTAAAGAGTAGGGTGGGTGGCTGCTCCCCACGGTCCAGTCCATGTTTTGGGGCTGGGTATAAAACGCAGCCAGCAGCTGTGTCTGGGTGTGTGTGATTATCCTGGAGCCTGCAAACAGGGCTGAGGAATTCTCTGTCCTGGAGGAAGGAGCTCAGCATGGTGGTGTTGCCCTGCGACCTGAAGGTGGAATCGCCTGCGGCTGAGCCGACTGCTAGGTGTGAACCCGCACCTAAACCACCCAAGGTGACTGGACCGTGTGTTGGCCTGTTTTTGGTTTTTCCACATGATTTCTGTTGTGTATGAACTGTCACCAAGAGACTGTTTTCATTTCTGGTGTGCAAGTGTGAATAAAACACTGTTTGATGCACAATCTGGACTCCTTGTTTTGCCTCTAAACTGCACCCGCACCGCTGTCTACCAGAGCGACTCCCACATTTGGTGTCGGATGCGGGCATGCGCAGTGAGGCTGGCGTGAACGCCGAACTTTGTTTTTGCTGGGCAAAAGTGAATGTCCTATATTAAGCCGGCAAAGTTGCAGCCTGTGATCCCCGACAAAATGGAGGCGGCTGTGAAAGCCCTCATAGAGGCTAACGTGCAGCAGCGGGAGACCAACCAGCTACTGCTACAGCACGTGATGGCGTTGCAAGCGGCAGGAGCGTCCCACCGCGTCCACGATGCCCGGAAAGCTGTCCGTACCGCGATCCCTAAGATGACCCCCTCGGATGATGTTGAGACCTATCTGGCGGTGTTCGAGAAGGTGGCCGTGAGGAGAAATTACCCCGAGAACAGTGGGCAGAGGTCATCGCTCCGTTCCTGGCGTCTGGACCCCAGCAAGTATTTTTGACCTCCCAGGTGACCAAGCAGCTGACTACCCGACTGTGAAAGGTGAGATCCTGGCAAGACTGGGGGTGAATGTTTTGGTCCGGGCCCAGCGGGTGCATCAGTGGGAGTTTAACCCGGCTGAACCCGCCCGGCCACAATACTATGACTTGCTACAACGGTTGCAAAAATGGCTGCAGCCAGACATACTGACTCCCACTGCTATGCTCGACCGTCTGTTAGCCGATGTCTTCTGGAGGGCTTTGCCTTACCCTCTCCAGCACTGGATCGGCCAGGTATCGCCCACCAATGCCCTGGAGATGGTCGACCTGGTGGAGCGGTGCGAGGCCACCAGAAACCTGCAGGGAGTCTTGCTGGGAAGGGGTCAGTTAAACCCGGAGGCCTCTGCCCCAGTTCCAACGTCCGGCGACAGAGCGGCCTGCACGGAATATACCCCCTGCGAGCCCGCCTCCGTGGTATGCTGGAGGTGTCAGGAGCCAGGCCACATCAGGGCCGACTGTCCGCGTCGGGATGAGCTGATGGAGGTGAACTACGGGGTCGCCACTCCTTGTATGCACGGAAGCTGTGCGCAACTGGCACCCGTGAGGTACAAGACCATAACCACCTGTGTCAGGTAGAGGTGGGAGATTCGCTGGCGGTGGCTCTGCTGGACTCCGGGAGTTTAGTCTCCCTGGTAAGGGCTGCCCTGGTACGGCCTGCGGAGTATACTGGCCGTAAAGTCGGGGTCCTGTGCATCCACGGAGACCTGAAAGACTATCCCACTGCACTAGTGACTTTGTCCACAGCGGCTGGTAGGTGGACCCACGAGGTGGCTGTCGCTACTACACTCCCACACGAACTAATACTTGGGAGGGACTTCCCGGTTTTCCGGCGCTGTGGCCGGCAATAAAGGTATCTGAGGGACCCGAGACAGGGGTGACCCTAGCAGAGTGGCCTGATACCGCTGGAAGGCCAGAACCCTGGGAGCCCGAGTCTGAAGGGCCGGCGGTAGGGGTGACCACTGCTCCGGCGGTAGAGGGAAACAACCCCACTGAGTGTAATGGTGGGAGACACGGAGGACTTGCCACCGGGACCTGAGTTGGCAGACCTCAATGTCTCCGGGGAAAATTTTGGGACCGCACAACACCGGGACCAAACCCTAACCAGGGCCTGGGAGAATGTGCTGGAAATTGATGGTAAACCCCAGAAACCAGGGGCTGAATTAATGTTCCCACGATTTATTGTTCTACAGGATATGTTGTATCGGGTGAACCAAGTCGAGTGAACCTGTTGAACAGTTGGTGGTGCCCACAGCGTATCGCAAGCTTGTCATGGAGCTTGCCCACCAACATGTTCTTGGGGGACACCTGGGGTGGCAGAAAACCCAGGACCGCATACTGCAGCGGTTTTATTGGCCCGGTGTGTTCAAGGAGGTAGAAGATTATTGTAAGTCCTGTCCAACCTGTCAGATAACTAGCCCCCAGCCTCATTTCCGTAGTCCTCTGGTACCTCTGCCAATTATTGAAGTACCGTTTGAGCGAATCGCTATGGATTTAGTGGGCCTGTACCAAAGTCTGCCAGGGGCCACCAACACATTCTGGTAGTTCTCGACTATGCCACTCGGTATCCGGAGGCGGTGCCTCTGCGACATACCTCAGCTAGGCTCATTGCCAAAGAGTTAATGGAGATGTTTTCCCGTGTGGGCCTGCCAAAAGAGGTTCTGACAGACCAAGGGACCCCTTTTATGTCCAAAGTAATGAAGGAACTGTGTAAATTGTTGCGTATAAAGCAGTTACGGACGTCCGTTTACCATCCGCAAACAGACGGTCTTGTTGAGAGAGTTTAACCAAACTCTAAAAAATATGTTAAAAAGGGTGGTGTCTAGAGATGGGAAGGACTGGGACCTGCTTCTGCCCTATCTCATGTTCGCAGTGCGAGAGGTACCCCAGGCCTCTACTGGGTTCTCGCCCTTCGAACTGCTTTATGGCAGACACCCTCGGGGCCTGTTGGATATCGCCAAGGAAGCATGGGAACAACAGCCTGTCCCCCACAAAAGTGTCATTGAGTATGTCACCCAGATGCAGGAACGGATAGAAAGGGTGTTGCCGCTGGTCCGGGAGCATATGGAGGCAGCGCAACAAGCCCAGAGTAGGGTGTATAATCGTCAGGCTCGAGTGCAGGGGCTTCCATCCGGGAGATCGGGTTTTGGTTCTGGTACCCACCCTTGACAGCAAGTTCCTAGCTAGGTGGCAGGGCCCCTATGAGGTGATCGAGAAGGTAGGGAAGTAAATTACAAAGTACACCAGCCAGGGCGGCGCAAGCCGGAGCAGGTGTACCACGTGAATTTACTTAAGCCGTGGAAAGATAGGGACACAGCCGGCGACCACAGCCCCGGCCAGGGCTTCTAGGTGAAAGGGTCCAGCCCCACAGTTCGAGGCCTGTGAAGCAGTAACCACGGTAAAAATTGCAGACAGCCTGTCTTCCAAACAAGTTCAGGAAGTCAGGGAGTTCATCAGTCGGAACACGGATGTGTTCTCGGACCTCCCTGGCCGCACGTCTCTCATCCAACATGACATCGTCACTGAGCCTCAGGCCAAGATCCGGTTAAAACCATACCGGGTACCCGAGGCTCGGCGACGGGCCATCGCGGAGGAAGTACAGTTAATGTTGAAGCTCGATGTCATTGAGGAGTCGAAAAGTGAGTGGGCCAGTCCCATAGTCCTAATACCCAAGCCGGATGGGACGTTGCGGTTCTGCAACGACTTTCGCAAGTTAAATGAAGTATCCAAGTTTGACGCGTATCCCATGCCCCGAGTAGGCGAGCTGGTTGAAAGTTTAGGACAAGCCCGTTATTTTTCTGTGCTGGACCTCACTAAAGGGTACTGGCAGGTACCCTTAACGAGTCGGCTAAGGAAAAACCGCATTTGTTACCCGCAGGGCCTGTATCACTACAAGGTGTTACCCTTTGGCCTGCATGGCGCCCCGCCACTTTCCAAGGTTAATGGACATAGTGCTGCGACCACATCGTCGGTGCGCCTCGGCCTACTTAGATGATGTAGTCATCCACAGCACCGACTGGGAAAGCCATTTACCCAAGGTGCAGGCGGTAGTGGATGCCCTGAGGAAAGCCGGACTGACCGCTAGCCCAAAGAAGTGCTCCATAGGGTTAGAGGAGACAAAATATCTGGGATATGTAATTGGGCGGGGAGTCATCAAACCTCAGGTAACTAAGGTAGAGGCCATTCGTAACTGGCCCCGACCGGTCACCACCAGGCAGGTAAAGTCGTTCCTGGGGATTGTAGGTTACTACATGAGGTTTGTGCCCCACTTTGCCACAATAGCAGCGCCGTTGACAGACCTCTTGAAGGGGCGAAAGTCTGGGAGGGTTAGCTGGAGTGAGAAGGCGGAGGAGGCTTTCGCCGCGTTGAAGTCGGCCCTGTGTGGGTCCCCGGTTTTGGTGACACCCGACTTCAACAAGGAGTTTGTCGTACAGACCGGCGCCTCGGAGGTAGGCCTCGGTGCGGTACTGTCTCAGGAGGTCAACGGGAAGAACATCCCGTTGTCTTCCTGAGCCGTAAGCTCAATCCCGCCGAGTCCAGATATAGTATAGTGGAGAGGGAGTGCCTGGCTATCAAGTGGGCACTCGAATCTCTCCGCTACTACTTGTTAGGGAGGAGGTTCCGTCTGGTGACCGACCATTCCCCCCTCAAATGGATGAGTCAGGCCAAGGAGAGGAATGCTCGGGTCACCAGGTGGTTCCTATCTCTTCAGAATTTCAAATTCTTCGTGGAGACACAGGGCAGGCCGCTTGCAGGGCAACGCAGATGCCCTGTCCCGCGTCCACTGCCTCACGTGTGTTCACCCCCTCAGGGTTGAACAAAGGGAGGTGTGTAAGAGGGTGCAAGGTGTTGTTTTTGATAGCAGGTACGTGTCACCGAGGTTGCTGGCCTCGGTGAGGTAAGACCGGGGTTTTTGGTCTGCAGCAGCTAGTGCTGCTCTGTTAAATAGCATGGCTGCAAAGCCGATCCGGGCCGGCTCTTACTGGGAGCAGCTAAAGAGTAGGGTGGGTGGCTGCTCCCCACGGTCCAGTCCATGTTTTGGGGCTGGGTATAAAGCGCAGCCAGCAGCTGTGTCTGGGTGTGTGTGATTATCCTGGAGCCTGCAAACAGGGCTGAGGAATTCTCTGTCCTGGAGGAAGGAGCTCAGCATGGTGGTGTTGCCCTGCGACCTGAAGGTGGAATCGCCTGCGGCTGAGCCGACTGCTAGGTGTGAACCCGCACCTAAACCACCCAAGGTGACTGGACCGTGTGTTGGCCTGTTTTTGGTTTTTCCACATGATTTCTGTTGTGTATGAACTGTCACCAAGAGACTGTTTTCATTTCTGGTGTGCAAGTGTGAATAAAACACTGTTTGATGCACAATCTGGACTCCTTGTTTTGCCTCTAAACTGCACCCGCACCGCTGTCTACCAGAGCGACTCCCCACAACTGATAGAGAAGGGAGGGGTAGTTACGTTAGGTTGTTTGCAGTGCCAGGTTGTTTTATGAGCCGGGTCCGGTGCTTGGGGGAGTATGGTGTGATTGGGACATGCCCGTGTGGCCCACTGCTGACTCATGAGGATGGATCAGTTTGTGGCAGTATTTAAACGCTGCATACTCAGGTTGGGTATGGCAGCTGATGATTTTACGGGTCACTCGTTTCGCATTGGGGCGGCGACGGAAGCAGCAAGGGCTGGCCCTAAGTGATGAGGTGATTAAGAAAATAGGTCGCTGGGAATCGGAGCGCTTCCGTTCCTATGTGCAGTTGGGTTTCATGTAGTTGTTGCCTGTATTGACTGTTGCTGTGTTTTCTTTGTTGTATTTTGCAGGTTGCGATCCAGCGTTGGTGTGGTTGCTTGGC
>JAKVIS010003674.1:0-16352 GCA_033119425.1 Bufotes viridis
CCAGCACTATTCATCATACAGGAAAAATATTTTTACAGTTTAATACTTTGGACACGGTGATATCTATTATGTTTATTATTTGAATGTTTATTTTTATATATAAAATTGAGAGTGGGGGATGATTTGAATTTTTAATGTGTGGTTAATGTGCATTATGCTTTTAGTCCCCTTAGGGGACTTCAACATGTAAAATTCTGATCTCTTGTCCCATGGACTACAATAGAACTGTCTACCTATGAAACTTTGCCTCAGGCACAGCTTTTAAGGCAGATTTATATGGCACACTGGGAGCCTTCATAGGGCCTCTGGCTGTCATGGCAACAGAGAGCAGCTTGGGCTTTTCAGCACAGGAGCTCTGACCAGAAGGCAGAGGAATCTTCTCCCTCTATCTAATACCACATATGCTGCAGCCAATATTGAGGGGCTAAATGATGGGATCACCGATTCTGGTCACTGCTGATGGGTGCTTGCTGTATTATACAGCGGGCACCCACCATGTATGGAGCGATCTCAGCTGGTGAACCCTTTCCATACATCCCCTTTACCCTCGTGATGTACGAGTATGTTATGGTGGGTTAATATGTCTGACATTTAATGTATAACATTTTATGTCTGACATTTTAAAGCTCCATTTAAACACACTTGTTTCAAACAATTATAATCCTGTTCAATGGGTTTTATTACCTGGGTTGTGTTTTGTGTGTCATAGAATTTTGGGAGGTTACCTTAAAAAATATATTGCTTTTAAATAAGGCATAAGCAATGATCAATAAATATAATAGCACTTTATGGAGATATTCTGAGGGAATAAGATTAAAACTTTAAATCCTCTGCAACATTTTGCATAAAAGTTTTTCAGCTGCATATAATAAATATTTATCTTAATGTTTGACTTGGTCTTTTACATGAAAGAGTCAATTGTGACATTTAAGCCATGAAGCTTTGTATTTCCTGTCCAATTCCTAAAGTGGTGATATTCGCGATTAAACTACGTAATTCGAATACACGCGCCCAGCACTATTCATCATACAGGAAAAATATTTTTACAGTTTAATACTTTGGACACGGTGATATCTATTATGTTTATTATTTGAATGTTTATTTTTATATATAAAATTGAGAGTGGGGGATGATTTGAATTTTTAATGTGTGGTTAATGTGCATTATGCTTTTTAGTCCCCTTAGGGGACTTCAACATGTAAACTTCTGATCTCTTGTCCCATGGACTACAATAGAACTGTCTACCTATGAAACTTTGCCTCAGGCACAGCTTTTAAGGCAGATTTATATGGCACACTGGGAGCCTTCATAGGGCCTCTGGCTGTCATGGCAACAGAGAGCAGCTTGGGCTTTTCAGCACAGGAGCTCTGACCAGAAGGCAGAGGAATCTTCTCCCTCTATCTAATACCACATATGCTGCAGCCAATATTGAGGGGCTAAATGATGGGATCACCGATTCTGGTCACTGCTGATGGGTGCTTGCTGTATTATACAGCGGGCACCCACCATGTATGGAGCGATCTCAGCTGGTGAACCCTTTCCATACATCCCCTTTACCCTCGTGATGTACGAGTATGTTATGGTGGGTTAATATGTCTGACATTTAATGTATAACATTTTATGTCTGACATTTTAAAGCTCCATTTAAACACACTTGTTTCAAACAATTATAATCCTGTTCAATGGGTTTTATTACCTGGGTTGTGTTTTGTGTGTCATAGAATTTTGGGAGGTTACCTTAAAAAATATATTGCTTTTAAATAAGGCATAAGCAATGATCAATAAATATAATAGCACTTTATGAAGATATTCTGAGGGAATAAGATTAAAACTTTAAATCCTCTGCAACATTTCGCATAAAAGTTTTTCAGCTGCATATAATAAATATTTATCTTAATGTTTGACTTGGTCTTTTACATGAAAGAGTCAATTGTGACATTTAAGCCATGAAGCTTTGTATTTCCTGTCCATGTTTTAGTGTAAAATGGTGCTTTGGTGATAATGCTAAAAATAAATATCTCCCCCTCTGGAAGGCTCCTTTACTGCATTACCTAAAAGATATTTCAATGTTATCATAAACTTTGTGTCAGGAAAATTTTCTATGCTTATTATGGTAAATATATACTCAAAGGAGTCCCATAAGGAATTGCTGCGTTAAAAAAAACTGAAATGATAAGCAGCGAGTGTTTACACAGAAGCATGAAGTCACTTTACAAAGCTGAATCTACATTTTCACTACATTTTTATTTTCAAAGAAATATTTTTGTACAGAAATAATACCATTCTTTACAGCAGCCATATAAATGTTGCCTTCACGTTCCTCAAAGAGGTAGATTGTGTTCTAGAGGAAAACTGTGATAAAATATAGATTTGCTCAGTATAGGTTTCCACTTTCCATCTTTGAATAAATGCCAAAAAGGGAAACAGTATGTTGAACACACATCAATTTCCTTCTTTTCTACCATGCACAACTTATTACTGTGTACAATATTAAAGGCAGTCAGCACATAAAGAATAAAATAAGGCTTAAATTATTCCTCTTTGTACATTAAGATTTAACCCCTTAAAGAACGAGCAATTTTCCAGTTTTGAGTTTTCATTTTTTAATCCCTACCTTTCCAGAGCCATACATATTTTTTTATATTTTTCCATTGCCGTATGAGCTCTTGTTTTTTGAGAGACGGCAGATAATTTATAATGACTTGTAGTATAATGTAGTGGGAAGCAAGAAAAAAAATCCAAACGGGGTGGAAATGAAAAAAAAATACAATTCCGCCACAATTTTATGGTTTCATTTTTTCCGAAGTTTAGTATGCAGTTAAACTGGCCTGTAACCATAATTCTACATGTCAGTACGATAACAGCAATATCACCTTTATATAATTTCAATACTTAAAAAAATCAAATACTTTGAAAAAAAAAATTCCGACTCCATAACTTTTTTTATTATTTAAATCTATTGAGCAGATTGAAAGCTCATTATTTGCAGACCAATCTGTAGCTTTATTCATACCATTTGGTATGTCACCTTTTGATCACTTTTTGTCAGGTGAATCGACATAAAAATGGCCATTTTGATTTTTTGTTCCATTACAGCATTCCTGATAAATATTTTAATATTTTAATATTATGTGCATTTTGGGATGCAGTGATGCCAATAATGACAATGATGACAATACGACGGGTAGGCCAGGGTAGGTGCTCTCTTGGGTGCCACCTCACTACCCATAATGGGGGCCACAATCACTGCCACTTTTGCGGCTGCTCAGCATCATAGGTAGCAGGCCTCTAGACCTGAAGCCTATGAGGCAGTAGGTGGGCGCAAGAGGTTACTATGACATCAATATGACCTCCTGTGCCAGCTCTAGCATGATTCCATCATATATAGAGTGGTGCATCAAGGAGGGGAAGTATTATCTATAACTGGTACTAAAAAGGGGGTCATCATCTACTGGGAGCACCAAAGGGTGAAGCATTATATATAACTGGCACTACATGGGGCATACCACTACAGAGGGAGCATTTTACATATATATATATATATATATATATACATACACACACTGTGCACTACAGGGGGCATATATATATATACTGACATTATGGGCTGGGGAAGACAGCGGAGCATTTTATACTGGAACTGGGGAGGGGAGCATTATAGATATAAATATATTGGAACTACAATGGAGCATTATAATACAGGGGGCTCTACAGGGGAGTTTCAAAGCAGGGACTTTATAAATACTGGGGCACCATGGCTGTATTATTTCTACTGGGGGATATGTAGGGGCATTATTATTGGGAACAACATGTAGGCATTGCTACTTACAGTATGTGGGCAGTCTTGGGAGTATTATCACTATTGGCAGCACTATTACTTTTGAGGCCAGTCTGGGAGCACTATCACTATGGGGGGACTATATGTAGGGCATTGTTAATTTTGACAGTATAGTGCTTTTGGGCATGGGGTAGCACAGTGGGAACAGTATTGGGAGGAGTATTGTGATACTCCCCAAACACATTAAGTGGACAGCTACCCCATAAAATCAGCAGGTTTGGCCAACATTTATCTAATATATAAGGACAGTTGTATTCTACTGCTTTATCTTCAATGGGATTACAGGTACGTTAAATCTCGCTTCTTAGCTAAACTCTGGAAGGGATCAGGAGAAAGTCTTTGCAAGACTGTTTTATTCATTTCTACTTTAAACGGGTCTTCTCATTTTAGCAAATGTATTTATCAAGTAAACAAAGTTAATACAAGGCAAAAATGTATTGTGGTTGCCGATATTGCCTCCTTTGCTGGCTTGATCAATTTTTTTTATCTCATTAAACACTGCTTAGGGGATACTGCCATTGTTACAATTTAGCATCATTGGCCGTGATTGCATCGGCCTATCTGGTAGCTGGAACCATGGGAGCGTGTCTGTCAGCAGCAACTAGAAAGTGGCGCAAAAGTTCAGGAGACAGTTTGGGAAATTTTAGGAGTGAACTTGTCTAAAGCAGAGATAAAATCTGGAAGGTAGCATCTTGAATGGAATTGATCCTTACAGGTCCTTCCTACAGCAACTCCACTCTAGACAATTCACTGGTAACTTGACTAGAAAGGAGTTTCTGGAGGTAGGATCTACCAGCAGCAACTCTACTCTAGACAGTTCAGTAGTTAGTTGACTAGAATAAAGTTGCTGAAGGGAGGATCTGGCAGAAGCAAAATAGAGAAAACAATTTTAGGGACAGTGTAAAGTCACAAACAAGCTTCTATTCTAGTGTCAGAGACAGTTTAGTAAAAAGCTAGAAAGAAGAATAATTGTATGCAATTACTGCCTTATAAGACAGCTGCAGCTGCTTTACAACCTTTTTTACCCCATTTTAACAGTAATACAGCATGTGTTTTACAATGCATTGGATAGATAGTGTTTGAAATCTCAGTGAAAACACCTGAAAAACTAGACTAAAATCTTTGTCAAGGCATCTCCATTTTTTTTTATTTTTTTTTTGGGGGGGGGGGGGGGGGGTGGGAAAGTAGCAATATACATGTGCAATGTGCGTCTTACAATACAGAGAGTAGCGTTTTAAATCTGAGTGAAAACCTAAAACCCTAACCTTAAATCTTCTTTTTTAGAGCCTCTCCAGACAGATCAACATCTCTAAATAAATCTTACAATGAAAACATTAAATATTTTTCCAAAATCCAGGCATTTACAGACAGTTTAAGAGTTTTTTTGTTTTGAAAGATATAGCTATACAGAATACAAGTGTTTCTTATAATATAGAGGGTAGCGTTTGAAATCTCTGAATGAAAACATGAAAAACTAGTCCATGTCAGGGCATCTCCAAACTGTTCAAATGTTATTTATTTATTGTTTATTTGGGGGGTGGGGTAGGAAAATAATATGTGTGCAAACTTAAACTACAGAGGGTAGCATTTTAAAACTCTGAGTGAAATCTCCAGACAGTTAAAAAAAAAAAATTCTTCGATATATAGCAATACAAAATCCAAGTTTACAATATGTGTCTTTTAATAAAGAGGGTAGTGTTTAAAATCTCTGACTGATAAGGTGAAATACTAGGCCGAAATCCGTGTCAGGGCATCTCCAGACAACAATTTAATTATATTTTTTTTATTTATTTTTGTGAATTTTGTGATTATTGCATTATAAGTGTGCAATGTGTGTTTTAAAGTTTTACAATCCAGAAAGCAGCGTTTTAAATCTCTAAGTAAATAGACATGAAATACTAGTCAAAAATCTGTATCACAGTATCTCCCTAATCTCATTGTAGGTTGATAACTTGTGTTTTACACTTGAGAAAGTTTTTTTGTGGATTAGCAAATTTGAACGCACATAAGGCATTAGGCCAAAATCTGCTAGTGTCTCCGATACTGCATTATTTGCAAAGTCAATTGTCCGTAGCAGTGTCTTCAGTGTCTTCCCCCCCGCCCACCACTAAATCCCACTACACCCTATGGAAGACAGTCAAGAGAGTCCCCATGTTGATTACTTGGGTGAGAGCAGTCAGCCTTTGGACTGGCCTGACGGGGACATTTAGCAGGAGCTGTGTTTGTGGTTGTATACTGGTACATGTGGTAGTTATGGCAAATGCAAAGCAGGGGAGAGGTGCCACGGAGCCAACGATGATATCTCAGAGTGTGATAAAAGTGGCATTGATGGTGAGAACTCCAATGATTATGTGTTGATGATAAGACCTGGGAGCCAGATCAGGGTGCTGAGGAGGAGATAAAATCAGAGGAGGAGGGTGGTAGCAGCGGCAGCAATAAAGAGCAGAGACGATGTATGGCCAGAACCTCCCAAATAACTGGCAGGGCAAGATCTGCTTTGGGAACTGGTGATGCCAATGATACTGTGGGTGAAGCAGGGCTAAAATGTGCCAAAGTTAGGTTAAGCTTGGCTGCCACTAGTTCTGCATTATTATCTGCCATCTGGCAGTTTTTTCTCCATCTTGCTGGAACACAGAAGAATTGCCCTATAAAAGCTCTGCAATATTCAAAACAGCTATGGGCAGGCAAACACAAACATAGGCGCCAAAGCGGAGTACACCTGGAGCAGCTGTGATGGGAAGGAACAGTACATGTCTTTCAACGCCCATCTAGTCTATGTTTTTTGTAGCAGCAATGAGACAGCTCCACAGCAACAAAGCCAGATCCTATTGACCCTCCCATGATTGTGTCAGCCTGGCTTCCACGCCAGGCACTTATCCGCCTCCTCTATCTCCTCCATGGACATGCTCTCATTCCCAACAGCAGCAGGGTCCAACATCAGTCCCACTTCCTTTTCCTTCTTATGACGTGTCAAATAAAGCATTGCCATGTGGTGTTGAAGCTCATTGGCCTGGGCAAGAGTAGCCACACAGAAAAAGCATTTGCTAAATGTAACAGCGGCTGCTGTGCACCGTTGTTCCCCTGCTTACCGCCGCAGTTCCGGGCGCCGTGTTCACCTGTGATCTGCTGCCAGTGCTTCCCATTTCACCACTGCAGTCCTGGGCTCTGTCTGTGTGAGTGCTGTTGTTCTAGATCTGCTTCACAGTTTGCTCTCTGCCCTGGCCACAGCATGCTTGCTGTTTGTTACTGCTGCACTTCCTTAAAGGCCGGCGCGCTTCACTTCCAGGGCTTTGTGGCTTAAGTCATGTGACCTCGCTGACCTATCCTAGCCCTACTATGGCTCAGCCCCTTTCCCAGATGCCTCAGCGTCAAGGTCCTTGCGCTCTGCTAAGGCTCCTGATAACCACTTGTGTTCCTGTGTTTCTGACTCGTATTTGTGTTATTAGATTCTGCTACCCGTCTGATCCCTGCCTGCTAGCTTTGACTCTCCTGCTGCCAAACCGGATTGCCTGACCCATACCTGTGCCGCCTGCACTGACCTTTCGCCTCTGCCTCATCCTTCGGTCCTGCAATGTTGCTCCTGGTAACAACTCCGCCTGCCTGACTACGCCTGCACTTCTGGTGCCTTTCCCTGGACCAGCTGCCTCAAGAGGTAGCTACCTGGTGTTCCCCTCAGGAAAGTCTATCCCCACCATCAGGGGTACTGTGAAGAACTGAGGGGTTCACTTAGACAACGCCCTTAGAAGAGGTAGTACACGTTGCACAGTGGGTTCACACCCGCTGGTTCGTGACACTAAAGTACATCAAGCAGCAAACATTCCACTGGCTGTCAGCCTGCTAACTCCAACTGCAAGGTGGTTGGTGATAATAGGCGCAACATTGAGCCACCCTGAACCTGGGGGAAATAACTCATGTTCCCTGCATGGCACAAAACATTAACCTAGTCATATAATGCTTTTTAAAAAACGACACTGGTTTGTGCAGGGTGCTAGCAATGTCCAGGATGCTGGCCTCACATCTCCTGGACTTGCAGTGACAAAACTGATGGTTCACCGCTAATTCTTTGATGTTCCAACTCGCTGAAATTCAACATTACACATGCTAGAGCATCTGCACAAGCAGCGGACTGCCTCACCAGCATGGGACATGAGTTGTTTCAAGGTCAGGCAGTGGCAGCTCATTTGAGACGTCTGTCGGGTGCTGAAACCCTTTGAAAAGAACATAAAGTTTGTCAGCAGAGACAACTGCGGCATAAACAATCCCATCCCTCTTATATTTATCTTAGAACAGACACTGATGCTGGGGATGGCAATGAAAGAAGAACATCTAACACACCTTGCTGTCCACCCTGAAGCTGTTGGGGACCCACAAGGAGAAACTCCCATGAAGGCAGATGAGAGCTGTCACTGGAGGAGGATTCGCAGGTGGAAGAGCAAGGGGATGATGATGATGATGGCACCAGCCACGGCCCCCAATCGTCTCAGTGGGGGGCAAAGCTGGAAAGAACTGGTTCCTCGGGCATGCTGGCTAGAATGGCAGTCTGTATGTTTGTTTACTTATGCACTGACAGGCATGTCATTGTGTCATTGACATCAAGCAGTCTGATCATTACTGGATAGTGAGGGTTTAAAGCAAAGTGGGGAAATATTTTTCTACCATAGAAAGGGAGGAAAAATTACGTTATTACCACAAAACACTGTGTACATAGATTTCTGCAAGCAGATGCCTACCCCCAGTGTGTCTGAAAGGGAGACTACTCTGCACCCCCCGTAGAATCACTCTCCTCTCCCCGCCACAAGCAGAAAAAGCCACAGCACCAGTAGCAGCAGCAACAGCAGCAGCCAGTTCAGTCTCCTCAACATGATGGAGCAGGCTGAAGTAAATTTAGCAAGCCTGGAACTCCCGCCTCAACACCCAGGTTCAGACCTACCTATGGTTTCTTGCACAGCCTACATTGTCATCTCAGAGAGGATTTTCACACTCCTCCAGCAGAGGCTGATAAATAGATCTGGTATTGTGGATGGTGCCCTATCAATTCACTGTTGCTGTCTGGCTACTATCATGTTCTGTACAGCTACTGCTGCCTCTATCATTCCACTGCCACCATCAGCAAAAATTTGATTTGGACACTTTGACATTTTTTTTCCAAAAAATGTGCTTCATTCCGAATTAATTTGTCATGAAGTGCATTAAATCAACTATATCCTGGCCTGCAGGGAGAGTGTATCTCAGGGTACACTGTGCATTGCCAACATGCATGGCTAGTCATTTCTGGTAGTGAAACAATTACTGTGCATTAGTATGACCGGGAGGTGACAGGTTTCAGTATTAGGTTCCATTCACACTTCACTTATTTGGTCAGTTACAGGTCAAAAACACAGAACAGGTGCAGATCTTTTCATGATACCTTATGTAAGAGTAGGAGAGTTGGATCCTGATTTTGGCTCACCATACAGTACCTGTTGAAATCACCATACATGAACTCAGCCTTACAGATCAATGTTAACATCGGGTATAATGTACTTAACCTTTCAGTGCCCCACGATTGTACTTTTAAGTGAATTAGTTGACTCATTTTAAACTGTCTGCTGATTCCACATAGATTGCTAAATAACCTGTTCTGTTAGATAATGATATAAGTAGTTGCCTCATGAGAGGGGAGGGTGTCAGCAGTAAGTTTGTGTTGACTTAACAGTTTTTTTTTCCCTTCTTCTGATCTGTCAGAAGAACAACCCCCCCCAAAAAAAATCCTGTCTTTTTAGCATTCTCCTTACACACGGTCAGTATTTGATCAGTATTAGTACGGCAAAAACAGGAGTGGGTCCAAAGTAGAGATGACATGTGAAGAAAATATTTGCATGTGTTTTGGACCCACTCCGGCTTGTGGCTTCCAAATCATGATCAATTCCTGCAAAACACTGACTTTGTGATCGAGGCCTTATGGATGCTCCACAGACATTGTGTATTCATTTTTAGGTTCTTCTAACAGATCAGAAGATGGGTAAAACAAACAGTGAAATAAACTTGTGTGTGGAAATCCTGGGTGATTCATGACTGATTCATCTTTAGAAAGATTAATCTCTCTATACTTTGTGTTGACAGTCGAGTCCTCTTTGGGGTAATTATGCCCCCCGTCGCACTAAACACCTTCTCTGATGCCACACTACTGGCCGGGCACTAAAGCTTGTCCAGGGCAAACTCAGCCAGTTGCAGCCATAATTCAGGTTTGGCTGCCCATTAGCCCAGAGAATCTTTAATTTGCAGTAAAAGGGTGCACTCCAAGTATGCCAC
Organism: Bufotes viridis; assembly: GCA_033119425.1. NCBI lineage: Eukaryota > Metazoa > Chordata > Amphibia > Anura > Bufonidae > Bufotes > Bufotes viridis. The sequence goes on from JAKVIS010003674.1 coordinate 10,130, forward strand.
CACCTGCTGGTGCAGTTTCTACTCTATGTTCTGCTCCTGCTGCTGGCTGGTTTCTTCAGTAGACAGGTGAAGAAAAGTGCTTATCAGAGACTCAAGACTCAAGTTGCTGCTGATGAAGCTGGTGCTGCTCCTGCACCCCACCCCCCTCCAGCAGTCATGGCAGTGGAGCGGGTCCCCCCGGTCAAACTTTAGTGAAGATAGGCAGGTGGTAAAGAGGCCCCCATTTTTGCCCAGTAGCGAGGTCTAACATTGTGGAGATCCAGTAGTAGGGATGAGCGGATCCATGTATCCGTGGATGTTCAGTTTTTATGGGTTCAGTTGAACTTTAGTTCAAAGAACTTGACCCCGGACCCCATAGTAGTCAATGGGGACCCGAACTTTGGTGCTGTAAAATGGCTGTAAAATAGTCATAGTAAGGGCTAGAGGGCTGCAAAAGGAAGCAAAATGGGGGTAAAAGCTGGATCATTTCCCTGAAAAAAATGTGGATAGGGAAATGACTCAAAATAACAAAGAATACATTTTTTTTTTATAATAATCTACCAGGAGGTGGAGGTCCAAGTGGAGCAGGAGGTTGAGGAGGCAGTGTAGGTAGAAAAAACAAAGGATGAGAAGGCATCCAACAATTTTTTTTTTTTATTTGGGGAGGGCCCAAGACATTGGGAAATGGGAAACAGAAAAAACAAACTGCGGTGGCGTATAACAATGGCTAGGTGCAGCCGGTATACTTTTCTACTCTGCCAAAATAACAAATAATAATCTTGAACCAGGAGGTGGAGGTCTGAGTGGAGGAGGAGTTGGACATGGCAGTGTAGGTGGAAGAGGTGGAGGAGGTTGCCAACCCTGTTTTTGTGTGTTTTTTTTTATTTGGGGAGGCCCCAGCCCCAAAACATTGGGAAATGGCAAGCAAAACAAATTGCAAAAAAAAGCAAACTGTGCTTCGTTGTTATGCTGAAGCGCAGTTTGTTCATTCTGTTTGCCCTTTTCCAATGTTTTGTGGCCTCCCCAAATATAAAAAAAATATAAAAATGTGTTGGCTACCTCCTCCACCTCTTCCTCTAATTATGGCTTAGAATTTAATTGAGGAAGACCCATCATTCAGTACGTGTAGATTTGTCTACACTTACTCTTCCACCATGTGTCCGAAATGCTGCCTCCTGCTAATACGGTCAATATCCCTTCTAAAGGGGTGGCAGTGCCCCAGCTACGTTTGCGACTTCCTCCTGGTGCTTCCACTAAGCCCCTGTTGTCAGGTGGGAACGCCATCAGTAGTGTGTCTACCAACATTCACTTGTATTCACTCATCTTCCGATCACGCTCCAGTAAGGATGGCATGTTGTCCTTGTAGTGGAGATCCACCAGGGTGGCCACCCAGTAATCATCCCTGGTAACAATCAAGGCAACTCAGTGGTTGTTACGCAGGCATTGCAGCATGTATCCTCATCATCATCCAAAACTGTGCTCTGGCTAGACAGTTGTGTACCTGGCCGCTGTTGGTGCAGAAACCCACCCTCCGAGCCATGTGTGGACGACTGGCCTGATAACCAATGGAATGATTCTTGTTCCTTCTACTCTTAGTCCTGTGCCACCACCTCATCCATCATGGCCTGAAGCATTTTTTCAAGGAGGCATAGAAGTGGGATGTTAACACTGATGATGGCATTATCAGCATGAGCTATATTGGTGGAGTACTCAAAACAGCGCAACATGGCACACATCCCGCATGGAGGCCCACTCGTTGGCGTTGAAGCGGTGCTGTTTCGTAGATCAACTCACCCGTGTGTGCTGCATGTGAAACTCCAGTATCGTCTGCTGCTGCTCGCACAGTCTCTCCAACATGTACACCTTGTGGGTACTTCGCATATGAGGCAGTGAGCGGGAAGGCCGAAGTTGAGCTGCAGCGCAGACAGGCGAGCAGCCGCAGGGTGAGAAGGCTGAAAGCACTCACAAATGGCCCACACTTTCTGCAGCAGCTCTGACATATAATTTTTCAGGAACCTCTGCACACCAAATTTAGCACATGGACCAGGCAAGCGATGTGCATGAAACCGGCTAGGCCCAGAGATGCTACGAGATTTTGCCCATTGTCGCAAACTACCAGGGCCAGATTGAGGCTCAGCGGAATCAACCACTCATCGGTCTGTTCTTCCAGGCCCGCATACACCTCCCCTGCACAGTGTGGGGTTTTCCCCCCAAACATATGAGTTTCAGAACAGCCTGCTGTCATTTCCCCCTGGCTGTGCTGACGTGATGAAGAGGCAGTAGAGGAGGAACCGGAGGAAGAAGCAGAGTAACAGGAGGAGGCAACAGGAGGCACAGAGAAACACCCAGCAATCCTCATGGGCAGTAGGACTTGCGCCAAACAGCTTTTCGCCTCAGGCCCAGCTGCCACTACATTTACCCAGTGGGCAGTAAGAGAGATATAACATCCCTGCCTGTCCTTACTGGTCCATGTATCGCTGGTTATGTGGACCTTGCCACTGCTAGCTTTGTTCGGCGCACACCTGATTTTTCCTGCCACTTGTTCGTGCAGGACAGGGACAGGCCGCCATCATTAAGTTTCTAAAACTGTCCGTCTCCACCAGACGGAATGGCAGCATTTCAAAGGCCAGGAATTTTGAAATGCCGTCATTCAGTGCCAGGGCTCGCGGGTGGGTAGGAGGGTATTTCCTCTTTTTCTCCAGTGTTTGGTGGATGGACAGCTGAATGCTTCCATGGGAGATGCTCGGTGACACTAGTGATGGTGTTGCTGGCACATCTTCACTTTGAGGGGTGGCAATGTGGCCCCGTCACTTTCAGGTGCCAACTCCACTGCAGCTCATGCTTTGCAATTAGATGCCTAGTCATGCAGATGGTGCTCAGGTTTAGAACATTTATGCCTCACTTCAGGCTCTGAATGCGCAGGGTGCAAACCACTCGTGTATTGTCGTCAGCACATTACCTGGAGAACTGCCATGCCAGGGAACATTTTTGAGCTGGCTTTGGTGTGCTTTGTCCCTCGGCGCACTGGGCCATAGCAGGCGTACTGGCTGGGGGCCAGACGCTGAGCTTTTGCACCTTGCTCCCTCTTTTGCTGTGCGGCTGATGCTGTACCTCTTCCTCCAAACTGCACACGTCACTTCTAATAACCTGGATGCCATGTGAGGTCTAGGACCTCATCATCCTCCACATCATCTTCCACCCACTCCTCATCCCTGCCTTCCTTGCCAGTCTGCACAGTGCAGAAAACCGTAGCAGTTAACACCTGTGTTTAGTCATTATCATCAGAGACGCACTGCGGCTGTCCTGCCACGTCCTCATCCTCAAACATAAGTGGTTGGGCATCAGTGCACTCAATCTCTTCCACTTCTGGGGCATGGCTAGGTGAATGGCCATGGATACCCTAGCAGCAGTCATGAAAAAGCATAAGTGACTGCTGTGTGACTTGGGGCTCAGACTGCTTTACTCATGTGCAACGGGTTGAGGTGGAAGACGTGGCCCACCGGTGGGAGACAAAGTGAAGGAACTGGAGGCACTGTCAGCCATCCAATTTACTACCGCTTCTACTTGTTTTGGCTTCACCATTTGTAGAGAGGTATTCAGTTCTACAAAATAAGCCAGAACGTTCTGTCGCCTGTGTGCACCAGAGAAAGGTGTTTTATTTGGGCACATAGCTGGCATTGATCAACAGTGTCTTCTCCATACAGCAGGAGCTCCACCAACACCATCAGCACCATGATCAAGGCCAATTTTTTTTACAGTCATCTGCCAAATCTATTGAAAGACAAACAATTGTATTTCTGTGTCATGGGTGTTTTGCACCCCAAAAAATAGCTATAGGTCACTGATACAATTAACAGACTGATTAAATCTCCTATAACCGTTAGATGGATAAAAATGCAGTGTTATGACAACCAAGAAATAGCTTTTTTCCCCCCTACTCAATTAACAGACTGATTAAACCTCCTATAAGAGTTAGACGGATAAAAATACAGTGTAATTAAAAAAAAATATGTGTATCTAATCCGAATTAGGATACGGCACTCTCTACTTGAGTCAATGAGGAAACGAGCGCTAAATGTATCAAACAATACTTCACGTACTAAAAATACAAATACCAATATGCACATTGATTTCATTCCCATTCTATGGTGACATACATAGCAGATACATTTTTGGGAAGAAAATATATACAGGCTCCGATAGCGATTATCCACTCATGGACAAATTGTCCCTTTATCCAGACCAAAAAATATATGTATACCACTGAGGAAGAAGTCAGATACACTAAGACCTCGAAACGCGTTTGGGTAATTTCTAATACCTCCGATGAACTATATATTTTAAGCTGGGAATTCCAAATCTACTCTTTGTCGCAAATCCGGAGTCGATGGTTAACCTTTGAACTGATCTGATCCTGTGAACTGCTCTGTTGCTGGGGACTTGAACGCTAACCAAACAGGTGCCGTGAGTTACAGCTGATTTTTTTACTTAGCCGCAACGATCCCGGGAGCAATACCAGACATGCGTTGTTAATTTCTGCTCCGGCACTCTATGGGTATGTTTTGAAGCATGTATCACGATACCCCAACACCGTGGAGGTAAGAGCAGCAATATATGAGATACGATGGGACGCCACTATCTATGTATAAAGACTTTTAACCATATCGATCAGGAAGCCTGATAAGAGAACAAATGTGGATCTTTTCCTGCAATTTTTTGGTCTGGATAAAAGGACAATTTGTCCATGAGTGGATAATCGCTATCGGAGCGTGTATATATTTTCTTCTCAAAAATGTATCTGCTATGTATGTCACCATAGGATGGGAATGAAATCAATGTGCATATTGGTATTTGTATTTTTAGTACGTGAAGTATTGTTTTATAACAAATTTATTTTTGATACATTTAGCGCTCGTTTCCTCATTGACTCCAGTAGAGAGTGCCGTATCCTAATTCGGATTATATACACATATTTTTTTGGTGTATTGAAGCTTACACCAGCTGGATACTGAGCACCATTTCCCTCTACAGACTGGTTAACATCCCTCTGTACCCTTAATGCAGACTGCTAGCAATTAATTCATAACTTCTAGTAGAAATAATGAAGTAATGGCACACCATAGAGCTATAAGAATAGATGCTCCAGAATTGTTATTACATGGGGAATGCATGTAGCTATTAAAATTGGCATGTCAGGAGTGGTAAAAGGTCCTCTTTAACTGTCTTATAACAGTAAGACGGATAAAAATGCAGTGTTATGTCAACCAAAATTTGCTTTATTGTCACCGACTCAATTAACAGACTGATTGAATCTCTTATATCAGTTAGATAGATAAAAATGCAGCGTAATTAAACCAAAAAATTGCTTTATGTCCCCGACACAATTAACCGACTGATGGACAGATGAAAATGCTGAGTTCAGCCACAGAATTAACAGCATGATTAAGTATTGTATTTCTTTTTCACTGGTGCAAAGGTGTTGTATGGCACCCAGATAAATGCCTACAGGTCATCCACAGACTTATTAAAAAAAATAAAAGCCTAACACTGTCCCTCACTGCAGAGGCATCCTGTCCCTACGCTAGTCAGAGCAGAATGGCGGCGCACCACATGATCTGGCATTTATGCATGCAGGGTCACATGGTGCACTGGTCAATCACAGCCATGCCAGTGTTAGGTATGACTGTGATGGCTTCCAAGTGCCCAAAGCTTAAGCGTTTGTTGATTGGCTGCTCTACAGCCTTTCAACAAGCTTTATTTTAACTACAAACAATGAACACTAACTTTCGTGCCAATGTCCAGGATCAGGTACCCAGACATTGTATGTTCTGTACTAACCCAAACACAGCGGTCCAGGTTCGCTCATTCCTAGTCCCTGAATGTAAAGTCACTTAATCTTAAGTACACTTTTGGATGAAAATAAAAATATAAAATAAAATAAAAAAACAAATATTAATAAGCCTCAAACTGCAATTATATTTTGAGCACAGCTGGTTCGTGCTGAGCTAGGTTTCAGTTCACAATTATATAAAAAACGTGCAGCTCTTAGATCAGCAGTGGAGCTCTTAGTCTCTGAAGGCACACAGAAAGTGTTTTCTGATACGATAGATCACTGGATTAGGACCTGGGGTTCGACATAAGTCAATATTCTTGTCTAACTAAATATTAGGAAAAACAGCCCGACATAGTGAAGTACTGCAAGCTCTTACTTAATCCAACTTCTTTATTATACTTCCAAAATTCC
>JAKVIS010003675.1:0-16274 GCA_033119425.1 Bufotes viridis
ATCCACAGATCTCCTCCATTCATTGCTACAATTGCTGTGATTTATTTCAGGCTGTCAGCTCATAGGGGGCAGGATCCTTTCTCATGGGAGCTTGTCCTTTCTGCTGCAGTTCTCTCCCTGTAACTGTCACAGCTGATAACAGTAGGTAGAAGTGGTGGCAGTTGAAGAGGATGGAACTGAGCATGTGCATCCACCTCAGCCAGATGGACAAAGAAATACAGAAAAGACCAAACAGCAAGTGATGCTATATGGATCTATTTTATTGAATAACTTAGTGGATATACTACATTTTTAATTAAATGTAGTTACAAAAGTATTCAGATCCAGGTGCTCGTTTGAAAAATGTAGAATATTTTTCATGGAACAACACTTTTAATGGAAAGATACAAATGAAAGCAATGTGCCTCTCTAGCAAGAAGAGGAAGGTGCACCCCAGACGACTGCTTCTTGTGTCTTCTCCTTGGATAGTTGTAAAAGTTTTGAATATCTGTGTATTGGGAGTCATAAGTCAGGAACCTTTCTTCCTATAATAAAAAGCTGTTTAAAATTCAGTTCTGTCCTCTCTGACTTAGGCCTCATGCACACGGCTTTACTGTGTTTTGTGAGTTACGCCAAAACATGGATACCAGTCAGTGTGTGTTCCGCATTTTGGGAACGGAAGGTCTCGGCCCCTCAATAGAACAGTCCTATCCTTGTCCATGATACGGACAAGAATAGGACAGGTTCTATTTATTTTTTTGCGGGGCCGCGGAACGGAGGTACGGATGTGGACAGGACACAGAGAGACAGATGTCCCCCTGACCCACCTGGGGAAGCAACCAGCAGCCATCGCATCCAAGTGGAGAAAGAGGAGAGGTGGCCACAGATGTGAGTGATTTTCTCCATTCTGTTTTATAAAACTTGTGAAAACAACCGAGCCACATGCTATTTTTTCAAAACTGTGTGTAATTTGAAATGGCTGCATAGAATTTTTAACCACTTGCAAAAATATAACTGAAGCTTCTGACAGATGATTTATTTTTTTGCTTTTTTTGGGGGTGGTGGAAGAGTTAAAGATGAATTTGCCCCATTAAGGCTCATTCTCACAACTGAAAGGGCTCCGTGCCCATGCTGTGGACCACAAATATTGGTCTGCAATGCACGGCCAATGGCTGTGTGCACTCCGTGCTGCGGATGCGGACCCATTAACTTGAATTGGTTTGCAATCTGCAAGATAAAGCCAAAGACAGGACATGCCCTATCTTTCGCGATGAAGAGGCACAGACCAGAAAGCCCATGGAAGTGCCTCCTCTCCACAAAAGATAGGACCTGACTTATCTTTGGCCCAGTATATGCGGACCCACTCTTTGTGGTCCACAATACGGAGCAGGGAGCCTTCACGGTCGTGTGAATGAGCCCCTTAGACTCAGGGTTTCTCAACTCCGGTCCTGGGGACCGACCTACCAGTTATGTTTTCAAGATTTCCTTAGTATTGAGCAGGTGATATAATTGAGTGTCCATGCATCAGGACTTACCACAGGTATTCATTCTGTGGGATATTCTCAAATCCTGACCGGTAGGTGGGTCCCGAGGATCGGAGTTGAGAAACCCTGCCTTAGACTAATGAAAGAATTGATGAATCTAGTGGGGGATAAGTGGTGGAAATATTGCTGGCCATTCCACAGATAAAAGCTTTGCAAACAAACAATAAACACATTTTCTAGCTTGCTCAGTTACAGGGCTAAACAAGGTAAAAATACAAAAATATAGATTGGTGTACCTGTGGATGTAAAGGGAAGACATACAGTATATAAACCGGTTATTCAGTTTTTTTCTTTTTTATCTCTATTTTCCTTCTGCGGTATTTAGTTTTTATGGTCACCTGTTGTCACGGAAAAGCAGTAATGGCTGGAATGTGAGACGACATGGAATAACACTCGAGAAAGTCACAATTCTCCTACTAATATTCACATGTCAAGTGTGCATGGTATTCTAAAGAGAATGGGGCTAAGAGCAACTGTCCAGACACTATTAGACTTTATATTGTAGGTGAATTTTGCCAAACTAGCCAGAACCTGTCAACAAAGCTGCAGAACGTTTCCTTATAATGTCTATTTGCATTTACACTTGGTTTATGATCTTACGTGGCAGCATTGGAAAAGGGTGCACATTTGAGTGGGTACAAATGCATTACAGTTTTATGGCAAAGCATAGGTTTAGATGAGGGGTCTACCAGATATATGGGCTGCACATACAAAATATTCCAGTTGACGCGCCACATTCATTTCATTTCAAACATGATACAACACAAAGTCATTGTTCATCAGTTATTTGGTTGAAAAACTGTACCGCTGGGTTTACAGGAAATTCTTTGAGTTTACTTGACATATTTTAGTCAATTCTGGCAATGCTCACTGAGAAAATTGTGTGCATTGATTTATTGGACCACTGGTGGCCTCAGAACTTGGAACAGGCACAAGTCATGTGCAGGGGCGGACTGGCATTTCTGGGGGCCCTAATCAAAGACATTTTTGTACAGCAAAAATAATATTTACCCACCTTGACATTCTTTATCTTCTGCAGTCAGAAATTATTTATGACAATATGCTAGAAGATATATAATTTATACAGCTGTACATTCATAATTATATACAGGAGATGCCCAGGTTATACCAGCATGGTCCATATCACTATATACAAGAAGATATATAACTTATACAGCTCTACATTTATAATTATATACAGGAGATACCCAGGTTATACCAGCATGGCACATATCACTATATACAAGAAAATATATAACGTATACTGTGGATGTCCTCAATGACGGCTGATTATGTTTGCTCTACTGCTCCAAATTAGTAGTAAGCCAAAGGTTTTACGTGCACGGAGGAAAATAACAGTGACACACACACTGGGGTCAAAGCAAATTCTCATTTATTGCAGGAAGTACAGCAGTTTATATAGACATCAGAGAGGCAATTCCCCCTGAGGCTTGTGTCATTGTTACATTGGCTAGAATATGAAAATATGAAACGAGATAACACTTGGCATCTGCGCAGTGTGCATTGTTTTACTAACTCGGGTATGTGAACTATGTAAATATCTAGCTTTGGGCGCCATTTTGTAATGGAGTCTGTACTTACAGCAGAAAATCATATATGACTTAGCAAGGAGGCGTGTTCTCTTGGGTAGGATGGAACCTTCGTGTTCTGGGGAAGATTAGTTGTTGTCTGAGAGCTAGAGTATATGGGAGCTTTCTTAGCTGATCCAAAGAATAATGTTCACATCAGTCCTCCTTTGCACCTCATTCTTTCCCTGATACAACCTAGCACATCTGTCCCAATGCTCCGAATCCTCTTCAGCAGCTTCCATAACAACCTAGCCTAGTGTATAGACTCAGATGACACTGGACTTAGCATGGGGGAGTCAGATGTCAATCCCTATGGTCGGTGATCTCCAGGTGGCATTGTAAGCAGGGGGGGGGGGACCAACAGAACTAGGTGGACTTTGTCTCCCATCTCCGGGGTAGCCTCAGCTACGGCTTTGAGCAGAAGCCTCCTAATGCAGGGGATGATACAACAGACAATTACTGCAAGGATAAATAATACAATGACTGTAACCATTCCAATTTGTAACAAGGTCTGTTTCCAATTTTTTTTGTTTGAATCAAATCATTTTTATTATTAAATTGTCCCATTTTCAATAAACAGAAATAATACAATGCAATACTCAATCTTGTACAGAAATAAGTGCATGTGCTAGCAATGTAGCCGGATTAAAGTACAAAGTATATAACTATCACATCACTGTGCATCAGGATCATCATGTCAACAAATGCAGACAACAGGTAAACAATACCAACAGAACCCCTCCCCCTCTCCCCTCCCCGGAACCGCACCACACCACCACACTCGCCACTTAATATAGAATTCTGGACTGCAATTCTCATGCAATTCCCAGGCCCATGACATTTATCTTGCCCCCAATCTACTATTTAGATCTTGCAATAGTAAATGCCTAGACGGGAGCCCTGGTGTCGAAAGCCAGGAACTCCAGATTGAGTCAAATTTACGTATCGTGCCCCTCTTCATGTATATCCCTCTTTCCAACCATATTATTATCATTCATACGAGCGAAAAATTCTGCCTTTGTGGGCACCTCAGGACTAATCCAATATCGAGCGATCAGTTTCCTGCATTATACAGTAGTCTGCGTAAACCTAAGGACACCCCCGTGTCAGCATCATCCTGCAGAAGACCCAGGACGCACGTTAAAGGTTCACACCTCAGTCGTACATTATACACTCTTTGAACGATACCTATTACGTCTTTTCAAAAGTCCCCCAGATTCACGTTGTTACGGTATAACCCGGTATAGTGAGGGTTAATACCGTTCGGGCGATTCCCCTGGCGAAGAGCACAGCAACCCACAACCGCTGGAATCCACCGAACTGGAACCATACGAAGTCTGCCTTTCCTGGAACAGGCAAGAGAACGTTCTGACGTAGCAATTCCCCCCAAGTACGAGACGAGGCTCCGTATTAATGGTTAAACAGGAATTCTAACTTTATTGAGGGCTACCTGCCCGGTATTTATCCAGGTCTCCCACCTGGTGGACACTCCCCTAGGGGACCAGAAGGAAGACTGCGACACGGGATACAGCAGCCAATCACACACAATGGGACAATACAGACACCCCCAGCATATCCCTCCCCTCTGCCTGTGATACAATTGCCCTACCATGGGTAATGTAATCATCCCAGGCAGGAGAATACACAATGTCTTCTGTCCTGGAGACAATCGAGGACTCATTCAATTATCTCTCAGGACAAAGGAAATCGCCAATACACACGTGGGGACAATAGGACAGACATCATTATTCAATATACAATGTCCCACCCTTTACAGTACACACAGACATTTAACATATCCCCAGATGGCTTGGATCTGAGCGCTCAATATATCCAAACAGCGCTCAGATGCCACAAACACAGTCAAATCGCCATGGGGTTTAAGTTTAGCGTGGGCTGATGAGAGGGCCCATAATCCTGGGGCAAGAGGCTGGCAATCTGTCCCCTCCAAAACCCAGTGGCGCGGTTGGTTTCGCACACACACACTCACAAAACATATGCATAATGTGAGCATCCGAGCATTACACTTTGGTCAGTTAGGCGTATCATCGTATCCCTAGTTTGTGCAGAAATAGCGGAGTTCTATAAACTCTGTGTATTAGATATGGTTGCGAAAGCCTATCGACTCACATAGCGATAACAAAGGTCCAGCCTCCAACACTTCAGTCCCTTTCCCATTTACTTGTGACTGTGAGTGGAAACTTGTCCTGATAAGAATGACAGCAATATCCTATAAAGGTTGAAATAACGCCTTCGTGTCTCCCCCTTTTCTTATATGGTCTGCAATACAGGAAACCCCTATAGCAAGGTCAGACAACGTCCCTGCTTGTCCAAAGCATCAGGCGCAGCTGCAGATATCGAAAAACTCCTCTTTCAACTGATCATAACTCTTGAGGGTTCCCGAGACATATAGTTGTGACAGCCAATATATTCCCTTTTCTCTCCACATACCAAACCTCCAGAGTCTTCAATTCAGATAGATCACCATGATCCCATAAGGATGTCAGGGCTGTGAAGCCCGTAAGCTTAATGATCTCCCTCAATTTGCTCCAGACCTTCACGGACTAAATAGATTGTGGGGAGACTGTCAGGTGGGCGGGTATCAGAACATAGCTCCAGCAGCCAATCACACACAATGGGGACAATACAGACACCCCCAGCATATCCCTCCCCTCTGCCTGTGATACAATTACCCTACCATGGGTAATGTAATCATCACAGGCAGGAGAATACACAATGTCTTCTGTCCTGGAGACAATCGAGGACTCATTCAATTATCTCTCAGGACAAAGGGAAATCGCCAATACACATGTGGGGACAATAGGACAGACATCATTATTCAATATACAATGTCCCACCCTTTACAGTACACACAGACATTTAACATATCCCCAGATGGCTTGGATCTGAGCGCTCAATATATCCAAACAGCGCTCAGATGCCACAAACACAGTCAAATCGCCATGGGGTTTAAGTTTAGCATGGGCTGATGAGAGGGCCCATAATCCTGGGGCAGAGGCGCAGCCAATCACACACAATGGGACAATACAGACACCCCCAGCATATCCCTCCCCTCTGCCTGTGATACAATTACCCTACATGGGTAATGTAATCATCCCAGGCAGGAGAATACACAATGTCTTCTGTCCTGGAGACAATCGAGGACTCATTCAATTATCTCTCAGGACAAAGGGAAATCGCCAATACACATGTGGGGACAATAGGACAGACATCATTATTCAATATACAATGTCCCACCCTTTACAGTACACACAGACATTTAACATATCCCCAGATGGCTTGGATCTGAGCGCTCAATATATCCAAACAGCGCTCAGATGCCACAAACACAGTCAAATCGCCATGGGGTTTAAGTTTAGCGTGGGCTGATGAGAGGGCCCATAATCCTGGGGCAAGAGGCTGGCAATCTGTCCCCTCCAAAACCCAGTGGCGCGGTTGGTTTCGCCACACACACACTCACAAAACATATGCATAATGTGAGCATCCGGAGCATTACACTTTGGTCAGTTAGACGTATCTCGTATCCCTAGTTTGTGCAGAAATAGCGGAGTTCTATAAACTCTGTGTATTAGATATGGTTGCGAAAGCCTATGCGACTCACATAGCGATAACAAAGGTCCAGCCTCCAACACTTCAGTCCCTTTCCCATTTACTTGTGACTGTGAGTGGAAACTTGTCCTGATAGAATGACAGCAATATCCTATAAAAGGTTGAAATAACGCCTTTCGTGTCTCCCCCTTTTCTTATATGGTCTGCAATACAGGAAACCCCTATAGCAAGGTCAGACAACGTCCCCTGCTTGTCCAAAGCATGGCGCAGCTGCAGATATCGAAAAACTCCTCTTTCAACTGATCATAACTCTTGAGGGTTCCCGAGACATATAGTTGTGACAGCCAATATATTCCCTTTTCTCTCCACATACCAAACCCCTCCAGAGTCTTCAATTCAGATAGATCACCATGATCCCATAAGGATGTCAGGGCTGTGAAGCCCGTAAGCTTAATGATCTCCCTCAATTTGCTCCAGACCTTACGGACTAAATAGATTGTGGGGAGACTGTCAGGTGGGCGGGTATCAGAACATAGCTCCAGCAGCCAATCACACACAATGGGACAATACAGACACCCCCAGCATATCCCTCCCCTCTGCCTGTGATACAATTACCCTACATGGGTAATGTAATCATCCCAGGCAGGAGAATACACAATGTGTTCTGTCCTGGAGACAATCGAGGACTCATTCAATTATCTCTCAGGACAAAGGGAAATCGCCAATACACACGTGGGGACAATAGGACAGACATCATTATTCAATATACAATGTCCCACCCTTTACAGTACACACAGACATTTAACATATCCCCAGATGGCTTGGATCTGAGCGCTCAATATATCCAAACAGCGCTCAGATGCCACAAACACAGTCAAATTGCCATGGGGTTTAAGTTTAGCGTGGGCTGATGAGAGGGCCCATAATCCTGGGGCAAGAGGCTGGCAATCTGTCCCTCCAAAACCCAGTGGCGCGGTTGGTTTCGCCACACATCTCCCCTTTTCCAAACAGACTAACAGGGTATCTGACCTTCTGCCGGTCAGTGCCCTTGTTAGTCCAGCAGCCCACCCACAAAACAGAAACAGCAGTACAGCCCACCCACAATAAATGGTTACTACACCTGAGCAAGGGAAAACCTGTCCATGTCCATGTGCCTCACTACGGCTGTGTGGGGGACTGGTAGACTGCCTGAGTGGGTTGCTGAGTGGGCAGAGACCAGCGGTACTCTGCCCTGGTGCCAGCGCTACCACGGAAGTAGCCTGGTTGGAGCCTGGTTGTTGTAGGGGGAGACCGACTGTCTCCCCTTTAGATACACAGCTCTGCTGTTGTAGGGAGAGACTGACTGTCTCCCCTTTAGATAGACCGCCATGCTGCTATGGGGGGAGACCGACTGTCTCCCCTTTGGCTAAATGGCCCTGTTGCTGGGGGACAGGACCGACTACCCCCTGTGCTGTGAGTGCAGAGACCACGGTCCCATCTGCACTGTTGTGGGGCTTACTGTCTCCCCCTGGTGCGTTAAACTGCCGCTGGGGGATGGAGACTGGGCTCCCAATTCCCTGTAAATCACACGGCCGATGGGGAATGGAGACGATGCTCTTCTCTCCCTGCAAAACATACTGCCGCTGGGGAGCAGGACTGACTGTCCCCAGGGCCGGTTCTAGGTGAAATGGGGCCCGGGGGCGAAAAACAATATGGGGGCCCCCCCTTCATGTCATCACCGTCTCTTTTTTACATCACCCCCTTCGCGTCACATTATTCCCCCCCCCCCATCCATGGCAGCATACAGAAATACATCGCCCATACCTCTTACAACCAGTGACGTCTCCTTTGATATAGCTGTTCTCTGTCCTCGTCTTCTCCTTTGTCGCCATTTTCCATCTCTGCAGTTTGACAACAAAAAAAATCTTAGTTTACTACTTTTCCATCATCCTCCCATCTTCTGGACAAATCATCCTACTACCCCCAATACTGTGCCGCTGTGTTCCCCAATACTATACGGCAGAAACAGATAATACCCCTGATAATACTAGTACCACACAGAGCCCCCAATATAAAATACCCCTTCTTTGTGGCCTCAGTAGAAGCCCCCATAGTGTTCCTCTCCCCCCTTCCCCCATATAAAATACCCCTTCTTTGTGGCCTCAAATAATGTGCCAGTAAGAAGTGCCCCCATAGATGCACCCAATAATGTGCCAGTAAGAGGTCCTCCCATAGTGCCCCCCAATAATGTGCCAGTAAGAAGTGCCCCCATAGTGCCACCTAATAATGTGCCAGTAAAAGTGGTGCCCCTAATAATGTGCCAGTAAAAGTGGTGCCCCAATGATGCCCCCAGCCTCAATGTCACATTTCTCCCCCTCAATGTCACCCTCCAGTCCATCCATGTCACGTCATCTCCTCCTCCTTTTTACATCACCCCTTCGCGTCACATTATTTCTCCCGCCCCTTCCATGGCAGCATACTTCCCGCCACATCCCCCTCCCACGAATGGCACATTTCTCCCCTGTATGGGCCAGGGGCAGCAGCACACTCTCCTTCCCCCATGGCACATTGCACATCCCCCCATGGCTCATGTCTCCTCCAGCACAATGCAAATCCCCCCATGGCTCATTTCTCCACCAGCACAATGCACATCCCCCGGCTCATGTCTCATGTCTCCTCAAGCACAATGCACATCCCCCCATGGCTCATTTCTCCACCAGCACAATGCACATCCCCCACCATGGCTCATTTCTCCACCAGCACAATGCACATCCCCCACCATGGCTTATTTCTCCTCCAGCACAATGCACCCCCCCAAATGGTTCATTTCTCCAGGACAGTCAGGATTTAGAGACCAGCACAGTCGCATGATCCCCTTGTTTCTTGCCTGCATGCCTGTGTCTGGTGAGGACAGGTCACTGGTGTGGGCAGAGAGAGGCGCATAAGTGAAGTCAGGAGTCAGCAGCAGGAGGGAGGAGGCGGCAGCCACGGTTAGTGAGGGAGGGCAGTGCGCACTGCTGCGATCGCTCGCTTCTTCTGGTTCTGGGGGGCGGGGCTCTGGCAAGACCACGACGACGTGCCTGTTCGGCGGCACGCTCTGGGCCCCAGCAGTCACTGCTCTCTTAAAGAGGCAGAGAGGGGCCCAGAGCAGATTCTATATATCTCAAGTTAGTTGCGGGCCGGCGCTGGCGCTGCTTGGGGGCCCCTAATAACTCGGGGGCCCGGGGGCAATTGCCCCCCTTGCCTATATGGAAGCGCCGGCCCTGACTGTCCCTTCTCCCTTAAAATCCGGCTGCCGCTGGGGAGAGGGGGTAACAAGCTCCTCTCCCATACATACTTCCAGCCTCTGGGGAGGGAGACCGTCTGTCTCCGCTCCCAATACAGTGTCCTGCTGCTGGGGAAAGGAGACTGGGCTCTCTATTCCCTGCTGGACACTCTGCCGATGGGAAATGGAGCCTGGGCTCCCAATTCCCTGCACTTGACTCTGCCGCTGGGGGACAGGACCGACTGTCTCTGCCCCCTGTAACTCAGCCTGCCGCTGGGGAATGGAGACTGGGCTCCCAATTCCCTGCAGGACCGGTGGAGAGACCTCGGTCCCATCTCCACCGGCCACCTGGGGTTCTTTCCAGTAGACCTTCACAATATCCTCCCAGCTGAAGGGCTCTGGACCTGGGTCTGACACTCTGCTCTCTCGCTGAGCCCTCTCACTGGAGTGGAACAGCTGCTGGTAGTCCTGTTCCAGCTCCATCTCCTGGGTCACCAGGTGGACCAGGTCTTGCTCAATTTTGTGAGTGTCGTCCCAGTCATACCTGCTCTCCCGCCACTCAAAGAGGTCCCTGAACCGGGCTTGTGTAGGGCTCCCAAACTCCAGCTCTGAAAACGTCTCCCATAACAAGCCAGGACCATCAAACTCCTCTCCCTCTGGCATGTCATGCTCGGCTGTCCGGGGTAGGTACCGAGCTTCATACCACCAGAGTGCCTAATAGGCATCTTCCAGCCACATCTCCCGCCTTACCAGGTGCTTCAGGTCTTCTACCCACTCTTCCAGGGGCTGCTCTCCTAGGAAGGGCATCCGCAGGGCTACTTCGCTTCTGCTGTCGCTGCTCGTCCTGGGGAGCCTCTCGTCCCGCAGATACTCCACAATACCCAGTGCCTGGTACCAGATGCCTTTGCGGACTGCATCTTGGTCATCCATGACACCCTCATCATACTCCACTAGTGGTTCCATACCGGTGCTGTACTGGGACACGCTTTGCCCTCAAATTGTAAAATCCACGGTGCCTTCTGTTGCTGTCCTTCTGGCTGTAGGAACGATCCCGCTGCTTGCCACCAGTTGTTACGGTATAACCCGGTATAGTGAGGGTTAATACCGTTCGGCGATTCCCCTGGCGAAGAGCACAGCAACCCACAACCGCTGGAATCCACCGAACTGGAACCATACGAAGTCCTCCTTTCCTGGAACAGGCAAGAGAACGTTCTGACGTAGCAATTCCCCCAAGTACGAGACGAGGCTCCGTATTAATGGTTAAACAGGAATTCTAACTTTATTGAGGGCTACCTGCCCGGTATTTATCCAGGTCTCCCACCTGGTGGACACTCCCCTAGGGGACCAGAAGGAAGACTGCGACACGGGATACAGCAGCCAATCACACACAATGGGACAATACAGACACCCCCAGCATATCCCTCCCTCTGCCTGTGATACAATTACCCTACATGGGTAATGTAATCATCCCAGGCAGGAGAATACACAATGTCTTCTGTCCTGGAGACAATCGAGGACTCATTCAATTATCTCTCAGGACAAAGGGAAATCGCCAATACACACGTGGGGACAATAGGACAGACATCATTATTCAATATACAATGTCCCACCCTTTACAGTACACACAGACATTTAACATATCCCCAGATGGCTTGGATCTGAGCGCTCAATATATCCAAACAGCGCTCAGATGCCACAAACACAGTCAAATCGCCATGGGGTTTAAGTTTAGCGTGGGCTGATGAGAGGGCCCATAATCCTGGGGCAAGAGGCTGGCAATCTGTCCCCTCCAAAACCCAGTGGCGCGGTTGGTTTCGCCACACACACACTCACAAAACATATGCATAATGTGAGCATCCGGAGCATTACACTTTGGTCAGTTAGACGTATCTCGTATCCCTAGTTTGTGCAGAAATAGCGGAGTTCTATAAACTCTGTGTATTAGATATGGTTGCGAAAGCCTATGCGACTCACATAAGCGATAACAAAGGTCCAGCCTCCAACACTTCAGTCCCTTTCCCATTTACTTGTGACTGTGAGTGGAAACTTGTCCTGATAGAATGACAGCAATATCCTATAAAAGGTTGAAATAACGCCTTTCGTGTCTCCCCCTTTTCTTATATGGTCTGCAATACAGGAAACCCCTATAGCAAGGTCAGACAACGTCCCCTGCTTGTCCAAAGCATGGCGCAGCTGCAGATATCGAAAAACTCCTCTTTCAACTGATCATAACTCTTGAGGGTTCCCGAGACATATAGTTGTGACAGCCAATATATTCCCTTTTCTCTCCACATACCAAACCCCTCCAGAGTCTTCAATTCAGATAGATCACCATGATCCCATAAGGATGTCAGGGCTGTGAAGCCCGTAAGCTTAATGATCTCCCTCAATTTGCTCCAGACCTTACGGACTAAATAGATTGTGGGGAGACTGTCAGGTGGGCGGGTATCAGAACATAGCTCCAATATATAACCCAGTGGCCTACCCCCCAGTAAATGTGAGATCAGTGCCCCAGTGGAGCTGTTATTTCCTCCTGGCCCCCAGGACTTAAAGTGTTGAACTTGTGAGGCCAAGAAATAAAGCCAGGGATTAGGTATAGCCAAGCCCTTGTCAAATATTTCCCTTTGCACGGTCTCGAGTAATCCTAGGCGACTTCTTGTTCCACACCAACGTACTGTTTCCAATTTTTAATCCAGTTTTCGAACCAATTTTCCCATGAATTATCCACCCCAGAATTTCTCTTTAATTCTTCTGAGAGAGAAGTAAGTCTCCTCAGGGCATGCATGACCTGACCATTTGGTCCTATGTTATCAGGAATTACGGTACAGCAGGTTTCACCAATCATTTTGCACACACAACCTTTTTCTGCTAGTAGCATGTCCAGGGCCATTCTATTTTGGAATGCCATAACACTAGTGGGCCCCAGCTGTTCCACTATACCCTTTAATGCACCTCTGGTATAATTCACAAATGTCTGCGGATTATAATAGATGTAGTTGATCCAATCCACATTTTTGTTTATAATAACTATAGAGATTAAAGATTCAAACCCTGCTGCCACTTGACTTATGGCTTTAAATTCATCTGGGACCCCCTAGGCACTTCTATAGCATCTATGTCCACGTAGGGATGAAGGCTGCCTCCTGGGCTGGTATCCTGCCTTCTCCTTACCATTGCCTCTCCTTGGGCATAACCAAATCCTAACCCAGGGTTCCTTATTTTCTCAATGGTTCTCTCCCAGTCAAGGGAATTAAATACATTGAAAGGCATCAACACTAGGGCTAAGGCACATTGCCCATGCCAGACAATTATCAACTTTGTCGTCAGTTTCATATCTGCACACAACCAGATCACATCCCCTAATGCTTGAGTCTGGTTCATCAGATGACTTTGATAGGCTTCACCAGTGGTATTCACCACTGTTCCACAATATCCTTTTGGAAACCTGCCCATGTTTTTCCCTTTTTTGACCTCTACTTCAAAACAGGTGTAAGTTCCCTTGTATATGGTTATCCCTCCCCCAGATTCGGGGGTTTCTCTAAAGATTGGGAACTTCTCTTCCCAAACCTTGCATCCAGTCATGTCGGCAGTCTGATTCACATACATGCTTGTAAAACATGAATATTGACTAGGACTTAAGTGAAGGGGCACAGTCCTAAGTGTGGTCTGGCTGTGGCACAGGTGATACACCCAGATCTGTTTACCTGTGATACCCTGTACTTCATCGATTCCAACCAGAAATTGCGGTCAGAAAATCCTGTTTCCACTGCCAGTGTCTCCTCTGCAGTAAAGAGGGGTCTAGCTACTGTAACAAGGAGTTGGGCTTTTGTATTGTTAGTGAACTAGGGGTAGGATTTGGGACAGGCCTGTCTGCGATGTCCTTAAGGTGGAACTGTCCCCATGGCCGCCCATATTTATCAGATGGATATTTCCTCAAAACATACATTCCCAAGTCTGTTGGTTGGGGGGATTCTATTGTCAGTATTAATGGATGACAACCCAGGGGCCCCCCTTGATGAGCAGGATATTTTTGACATGTCTTGAGCTAGGTTTTTCCCATATTCTTTGAGTCAGGATCAGCAGTCACACACGAGGAACAAGAAACATCCTTTTAAGTCTCCAAACTCAACACTTTCTTGAAATGACTCAAATTAGGCATTGCTTCGAGCTTCGCTGGTGTGACTGTGGTAAACAACACTTGAAATGGACCATCAAAAGGTTTTAGGACTTTAGAACAAACTTCCCCGTGGCCCTTTCAGTTTCAGCAATCCCCATTCCCCGGCCACAGCAAAGTCTGAAGTCTCAGACCAAGTTGACACTACCTCAGCGCAGTTGCACTCCTGAGACTGAGTCTGCTCGGAGCTGCTCTCTCCTTCCACTTCCCGCTGGGCCGCCGCATCTGCAAACCAGAATTGACTGGTCTGGCGCGAATCTGCAGGCAGCGTGTGACGTCAGTGCGCTCTACGCACTGACTTGATTCGATTAATTAAAATGCCCCTTAAAGTAGTCTCGCCGAGAGTAGCCGTGGCTACTCCACTAGTAGTACTACGCCGGGGGGGGGCAAGGAATAACCTCGGGGGGCAATTGCACCCCCCCCCCTTATCCCCCTGTAGTGACGCCTATGGTCAGCACATATCATGGTGTAATCAGGAATGTGCTACCGATAATCGATAGAAGTGAATGAGGGAGGAATGACTGTGGTAGCGATCATTCCTCCCCAGTCACTTTGCATTAGCCTTTGTAATAGGCTGATGCAAACAACGCTGATTAACTTTTTTTTTGCAGCCCCTTGAAATAGTGCGACGTGACAATGCGGCCCCCAGACCAAAAAAGGTTGTGCACCCCTGCTATAGGGTAACTAATAAGAGAAGATTTATGGGGAAAAATGTGAATAGAGGGAAACGGCCTGAAGGATTTCTGAATGAATTGTAACTTATACCAGCTGTACATATATAATTATATACAGGAGCTGTCCAAGATTATTAACTTATACCAGCTGTACATTCCCATCACCAAGGCCTATGTGGACTTGGTCCGCCTGCTGCGCTATACACATGACACAGCGTCAGTGACGTTGTAGCATTATGTGCTGCATCGGCCCAAGATGATGGTTAAAGGGACCGGCAGCGGTTCCCTATCTGTCCACAACTGTATATGGATCCTTAAGGTGTAGATACAGTTGAAAATTGTGGCACTGTCTCCCTAACTTGCCACAAGGGTCTATTTCTTTGAATCAAAATCTGCTAGACTTTAATGATAATTTTCGATTTGGCCCAGAGAATAAATTCCCCTGATGGGACCAAGAAACCCCAGTCCAACCCTGGTGACAGGACACATATAGTTGCCTCAGGGGCCACATGCAGCCCGCAAGCCGTGTGTTTGAGACTCTGGTTTACACCAAGCCATATTTACCCATTATGAAGGCCGTACTATAGGATTGTTTTTGCAATTTACTTGATTTTTTCTAGGAAGTTGGTTTCAAAATGTTCACCTTAGGCCTCTTGCACGCGAACGAGTGCGCCCCGTGCCCATGCTGCGGGCCACAAATTGCGGCCTGCATCGCACGGGCACTAACCGTGGGGCAGCCACAGCGGATCGCGTATCCATTCACTTGAATGGGTCCGTGATCTGCCCGTTCCGCAAAAAGATAGGACATGTTCTATCTTTTTGCGGGACGGAAGTACGGAACAGAACACCACGGAAGCACTCCGTAGTGTTCCGTTCCGTCATTCCGTTCTGCACCGTTCCGCACCTCCGGATTTGCATCATTGAAATGAATGGGTCCGCATCAGTGATGCGGAATGGCCACGGAATAGTGCCCGTGTATTGCGGATCCGCAAATGCGGTCCGCAATACGGGCACGGGTCGCACACGTTTGTGTGCAAGAGGCCTTAATGAGAGAACAGTGTCAAGAAGTTCAGTGTTTTAGAGCAAATTGCTAAAATTTACCCAAATCACCAGGGCAGGGCTTTTTAGGCGATACTTCATTAGTTATCATGACTATCTCTTTCACTTTCTACATACATTCAGTGGACTTTTTATTATGTAAAACCCAATTTGTCTGCACATTCAGGCTGTGATTATCTCGCTCATTCTTTTTTTTCAGCGGCAGGAATTAGTAATACACATTTTAGTGCCAATTTTCAAGTTCTCCGGTATTCTTAATACTTAGCATTTGGTGATTATAGATACAAATCTGTCACTCTCAGGTATGCAAATGGTGCTATTAGTCACACTTAACAGAAGGTGCACATTTCCTTAAAGGTTTTCCAGAATGTGAATGTATTTTTAGAATTCAAGAACAATAAGCAGTCCGCTGGCCATCTCATACTTGCATTACTTGCCAAG
>JAKVIS010003676.1:0-16300 GCA_033119425.1 Bufotes viridis
TTTTGAAGAAGCAGAGGGAAGGTTCACAAGTCGCCAGCCAAGGCACTCTAATGGAGGACGAGGAGGATGAGGAGGAGGTGGAGGAGGACGAGGATGAAGCAGGTTCACAGCAGGGTGGCAGCCCACACAGCTCAGGCCCATCACTAGTGCGTGGCTGGTGGGATACGGTGGACGATGACGATACGCCTCCCACAGAGGACAGCTTGTCCTTACCTCTGGGGAGCCTGGCACACATGAGCGATTACATGCTGCAGTGCCTGCGCAACGACAGCAGAGTTGCCCACATTTTAACGTGTGCTGACTACTGGGCGGCCACCCTGCTGGATCCCCGGTACAAAGACAATGTGCCCACTTTACTTCCTGCACTGGAGCGTGATAGGAAGATGCGCGAGTACAAGCGCACGCTGGTAGACGCGCCCTGAGAGCATTCCCAACTGTCACAGGGGGAACAGGTGGAAGGCCAAGGCCAAGGCAGAGGAGGAGCTAGAGGTCGCCCACGCAGCAGTGTCACGGCCAGCTCCTCTGAGGGCAGTGGTTAGCATGGCAGAAATGTGGACAAGTTTTGTCTCCACGCCACAGCTAACTGCCCCACCACCTGATACGGAACGTGTTAGCAGGAGGCAGCATTTCACTAACATGGTTGAACAGTATGTCTGCACACCCTCCACGTACTGACGGACGGTTCGCCCCATTCAACTTCTGGGTTTCAAAATTGTACACGTGGCCAGAGTTAGCATGTTATGCCTTGAGGTGCTTTCCTGCCCGGCGGCCAGCGCTTTATCAGAACGCGTATTCAGCACGGCGGGGGCGCCATTACTGACAAGCGCAGCCGCCTGTCCACAGCCAATGTGGACAAGCTGACGTTCATAAAGATGAACCAGGCATGCATCCCACAGGACCTGTCCTCCCTTGTGCAGAGTAGTCCTTAATAACTGCCTAAAACATGTCTTGTTGTACTACGGGCCACTTCTTTATTTAAAGAGGAGCCTTTCACCTTCTTTTTAACACCTAGTGTCTACCTAGATGCCTAGCGGGCAGAGTCCTGCACTTACAGGAGCTTCTGCTCCATTGCTGGTCGCCGTGTCAAGCTCGCTCGGTGTTCAGTTGCGGGCGCTTGTATGAGGGCGCTTGCCGCTGAGCTGGCCAATCACAGCGCACATGCTCATAGCCAGGATATGAGCTGTGCGCCGTGATTGGCCAGCTCAGCAGCAAGGGGCACGCCTCATACAAAGTGCCCGCCCCATACAACCAAGGGAGCTTGGACACCGGAGCCTATACCGGGCGAACGGAGCGGCGCCCAGGCATACTAGTAAGTGCAGGGGGACCCCTGGGCGCCGCTCTGCCCGCAGGTATAGGTAGATTTTAGTGTTAAAAGAGGTGAAAGGTCCTCTTTAATACAAATTTTATGTAACCCACAGTTGAATGAAACTCTCCTCTGTCTGGGCGCCGGGGCCTAACTAGATGAAAGTGGCCTGTTAAACTATCGGGTGACATGAAGCCATAACCTCTGCCATGCTACCTCTGTCCTCTGTCTGGGTGCTGAGGCCTAAGTCAAATAAAGCGGTCTTCTGCTGTGCTGGGGGATATGAAGCTAATCTCTGACCTCTCTGCTCTGTCTGGGTCCAAAGGCCTAAGTCACTGAAAGTGGCCTTCTCCTGTGGTGTGGGATATGATGCCTGAATTTGTGCTGTGGAACCTCTCTCCTCTTCCTGGGTGCAGGGGTCAAAGTATCTAAAAGTGTCCTTCTCTTGCGGTGGTTGATATGATGCCTGAATATGTGCTGTGTGGCCTCTCTCCTCTGTCTGGGTGAAGGGGTCAAAGTAACTAAATGGTGGCTTCTCCTGTGGTGGTTGATATTATGCCTGATTCTCTGCTGTGGAACCTCTCTCCTCTTCCTGGGTGCAGGGGTCAAAGTATCTAAAAGTGTCCTTCTCTTGCGGTGGTTGATATGATGCCTGAATATGTGCTGTGGGGCCTCTCTCCTCTGTCTGGGTGAAGGGGGTCAAAGTAACTAAATGGTGGCCTACTCCTGTGGTGGTTGATATGATGCCAGATTCTCTGCTGTGGGATGTCTCTCCTTTGTCTGGGTGCTGGGGTCGAAATAATAGTAAGTGACCTTCTCCATTGGTGGGTGACTTGAAACCTGATTCTGTGCTATGGGACCTCACTCCAATTAATATTGTTTAATTTTTATTTATTTTATGTTAACTCATCATTTCCCTATCTACATTTGTTTGCAGGGGATTTACCTACATTTTGCTGCCTTTTGCAGCCCTCTAGCCCTTTCCGGGTGTGTTTTACAGCCTTACCAGAAACCTTACCAGATCTAGCACATAAACCAGTTGAACTTGAAACCCTTGAAAGATTACAGTAATGAAAAATAATTATTAATATGGGCAACACTATCAACTACCCTTTGTTTCCAATCAAACAAAACGCTATAAATTTGATATAACATTATAGTTTTATAAAATAATCTTTAACAAAATAGAATTATTTTTTAACATAAATATATAAATAACCAAAAAAATTAAGGTAATTTTTTAATTTTTCTCTGCTCCTCCAGCAGATCATCGATGTCCTTAAGATGAGCCTCCTCCATGGCTCGCATTTGGTGGGAGAACTGCATCTTGAGCTGCCTCATCTTCCTGGTTTGCTGCTCCCTGAACTGCTGCATTCGCAGCTGGTGCTTCCTTCGCATTGTTTTTATTTTTTTTAACATGATGTTGTCAGCAGTAAAATAAATGAAATAACATTTGGAAATGTACATTAAAATACAATCATTAATTGTTATATAAAGCAGATGATATTTTTTTCTTGAAATCTGTTATATATTGGTTTAGGTAGGATTAATAATAGTTCCTTTTAGTTTTGGGTTATTGACTTAGTAGTTACGTTAATGGTTTTGATGTTGATCAATTACTTTTTAGTGTTTATTTTTATATTACTGTTATGTGTTGTACTTTATTTGTTGCCTGTTTTATTATATTTTCTTCATTTAAAAAAATAATATAGTTTGTTAAAATATATTCTTACAAAAATGTATATATTGCATGCTTGTTATATCGTACTTCCAAAAATGTATGTGTCAGTTAGATACGTTATGGAAATCAGTACTCCCACCCGTAAAATTAGCTTTCTGGGACACTGAATAAATAAAAATATCCACATCATCCATTTACCTTCTTGTCGGGGGGTAGTGACCATCTCCTCTTCTGCCTCCTCAGAGTCATCACCCTCCTCCACTGCAGCAGGTGGGCTATGGGCCCGATAGCCTGATGTCCCTGCCTCTTCCTGCTCCTCCTCGTCCGAGTGGTCTGTCTCCTCCTCCACCTCCACCGCCTTCTTCTTTTTAGAGAGCTTGGCTCTCACTTTGGGAAGCGGAGCATCTGTAATGATGATGACCAAATTTTTAAAAATGCCAAGATAAACAAGTAACGCGCAAATTACAGTTAAAGGTACACAAATTAATCTATGGTAGTGTCTGGATGGCATAATAATTAACTACACCTATCTTTCTTCTCCTTTTGGCTTAGATCAAGTGTAGTATCATCAGTGTCTGCCTTGACCTGCCGGCCCAGGAACCTGTGGGTACCCCCTGCACTCTGCCTTTGAGCATCGTTGATTAAGTTCAGCTTCAACTCACTGCTGCTATTGGGTGTTGGGCCACTCCCAAGGGAACAAGAGTGATTCGAGTCTATGACTTCATTTGGGCATGTGGCCTAATTGTCCTGATCGATGCTTGTTGTCTACACTCGTCCAGACGTGCGAGGAGTTTGGACAAGCTTCAGGGGCCAAAGTCAACTGTGTAAAGTCAAAAAACATATGTGGCCCAGAAAGAGGTCTCATATTGCCACCTTTAGCACCCTTTCCCATCAGTTCAACACCACTGTACTAAGTGATTTATTGTAAAGGGTTAAAATACTTATTTCTCTCACCAACATATTGTTATCTATCTGCTCAGTTATGCAAATAAGTATTGTACCTGGAAAAGATTTATCTCTGATCTTAGTGATCAGATCCATCCTATGGCACATTAGATCTGACCACTTTTTTAGAATCGCATCCTTCCGATGAGTGCACCCATGCTTCTGCCACAGCTGGAAAGCAATTCTCCGCACTATGGCCTGCTTTTCGCCCCTTGACCTTCTGCGGTCGTACCCCTTCTCCAACATTTCCTGCAAGATAACAATTAAATCATGTAATCCCACAGTTCTAAAATACAATTATTAGTTATCATAGTCATAAGAACCATCAAAAATAAAATTTAATATCAAAACAGTCAAAGAGTAGAACATCGCCATCCCTTTAAAAGTGACTTGAACATTGCCGCCCTTTAAAAGTGACTTGAACACTGCAGCCCCTTTAAAGTGACTTGAACATCGCCATCCCTTTAAAAGTGACTTGAACATTGCCGCCCTTTAAAAGTGACTTGAACACTGCAGCCCCTTTAAAAGTGACTTGAACATTGCCATCCGTTTAAAAGTGAC
Organism: Bufotes viridis; assembly: GCA_033119425.1. Lineage (NCBI taxonomy): Eukaryota > Metazoa > Chordata > Amphibia > Anura > Bufonidae > Bufotes > Bufotes viridis. The sequence continues at coordinate 4,491 of JAKVIS010003676.1, forward strand.
TTGAACATTGCGATCCTTTAAAAGTGACTTGAATATTGCCGCCCCTTTAAAAGTGACTTGAATATTGCCGCCCCTTTAAAAGTGACTTGAACATTACGATCCCTTTAAAAGTGACTTGAATATTGCCGCCTTTAAAAGTGACTTGAACATCGCCATCCCTTTAAAAGTGACTTGAACATCGTCATCCCTTTAAAAGTGACTTGAACATTGCCACCCCTTTAACAGTGTCTTTCACTAATCACTCATGTAGTTGTGCAGTCTGCTAAAGCCTGTGATGAGTTTATGTCACCAAGCAGTAGGACATGTGACAGTGTAAGGCAGTTATGAGATCAGTGAAGGCCTGCAGGCTTCTTGGCTAATAAAAATCATTAATAAGTTTAAATCACATTACTGCATTACACACTAACTAAGTTCAATTACTTACAGTTATTAAGAAATCCAGCTCTTCTTTAGAGAAATTACTTTTCGCCATAATCGCTGGGACAGTCACCAATCTCCACTCTCGTCTCTCTCGATCCGATCCGAGGTAACGCACACACGTACAGACGCACGTACACGATTCTTGAATAGTTGTATTATCGCGATAATAAAACTAACAGTGTAAAGTTGACTGTATTGCTCTAAGTTATATTCGCGTACGAATGTAACTTCTATTACAGCACACCAATACTAAAACTGACTAAGAGACAGCTTTAAGTTCTATTCGCGATTGCAACTTTGGAACTTAAAGTGGTATACGATTTTAAAAGTTGAGTACTAAAAAGTTGAAATCGCAATGCGATTCTTATGTATTTGCTTAATCGCATTGTGATTACAACTTTGAGCTTCCGATCACCATGGGAACGCCTCCTCCAGTAGAATGTACTGTCGAATGTGAGAATGAAGTTGAAATCGCAATGTGATTCTTATATATTTGCTTAATCGCATTGCCGTTTCAACTTAGCATTGCTAAATAATTCCATCCATATTCGTTAACTTACTGACTCAGTAAGTTAACGATATGGATGGAATTATTTAGCAATGCTAAGTTGAAATCACAATGCGATTAAGCAAATATATAAGAATCGCATTGCGATTTCAACTTCATTCTCACATCCGACAGTACATTCTACTGGAGGAGACGTTCCCATGGTGATCGTTAGCTCAAAGTTGTAATCGCAATGCGTTTATTGCGGTATATTATCCCTCTGGGTGTCTTTTACAGCCTTTTTAGTGCCCAAAAGTTCGGGTCCCCATTGACTTCTATGGGGTTCGGGTTCGGGATGAAGTTCGGGTTGAGTTCGGATCACGAACCCGGACATTTTCCGGAAGTTCGGCCGAACCTCTCGAACCCGAACATCCAGGTGTTCGCTCATCTCTACCGCTGACCCTTACCTCACTAACAGATGGATTAAAAATTATTTTGGAGTATCACTGGGTTCAAGGCTGGGTACAAATATGTAGCATAGCACCCTCAATAATTGCTATAGTTTGAATATTTAACACCACCAAAATTCTTGCCTAATCTCTCCCTCACAGCAGCAGCATCATCCTATCCCTATAAGGTACATATAAACACGGCACTCAATTTCAGGGATTTTCGAAATACAGTATTTTATTGTTGCATATTTATGCCACCATTAGTTTTACATAGTTTTTTGGCCGACGTTTCGGTCATATAGACCTTTATCAGGGCCTTAGAAACATAGATACAGGAGACCGGGTGGCGACCTATCCCTACACTGAGAAGAGCAGAGTGACGGGCGGTGATACATGACTCCAGCTTAAAAAGAGGCTGGGTCACATTAGTAGGCATGGCTGTGATGGTTTCTTAGGGAAAAGTAGTGAAACACTTGTGGATTGGCTGCCCTGCAGCCTTTTAAAAAGCGCCAAGAAATTGCCGATGAAGAAATGTTCGGGTTCAAATTCGGATCTGGGTGCGAAAGATCGTAAAACTCTAGATAAGGCTGGTCACCATTATGACCGGGCCCCCTAAGGGGCAGACTGGATTGTATTGGCTGGCATTAGAGATGAGCGAATTTGGTTTGCTCAATTTTTCAGGGAAAAGGAGATTCGATCCGAATATATTTGCAGCAAATTACGTAAACAAATGGCTATTTTCTGGCTGCTGAGAGCCTTTATAGTGGTGTAGAACACTGTGCCTTGCAGTAACACGCATAGGGAGTCTGCTTTGGTAGTGAAATAATACTGTGAGTCCGTATGACATGCAGATGACAGGCATCACTTTTAGAATCACTGCATACTTCACTTATTTGGGCGGTCAGGGGCCACAACTGACCAAATAACTCAAGTATCTACTCAGCCTTACAGGTAGATGTTAGCATCAAGGAGAAGCAGACTCCTTACACCCTGTTCTATTAAACGCTTATACAAGTAGAGCCCCCCCTGACAGAGTGGAGAGGGTGTCAGCAGTAAGTTTGTGTTGACGTCACCGATTATTTTGCCCTTCATCTAAACAGTTAGAAGAATAACCCACAAAAAACAAATCCTGTCTGTGGAGCATACACCTTCACTCGGTCAGCATTTGCTCAATAATCCATTAGTATTTCTAAAGGCTTAAATACCGGGGTCGATCTAAAACAGAGATGACAAGTGAATGGAATATTTGCATGTCGTCTGTGTTTTCTACCCACTCCTGCTTTTGGCTACCAAATAATAAGCCAATTCTGATGGGACCATACAGGCCTTAAAGCTGCTACAGGGATAGGATCCGTTGTGCGTCTCATTTTTCCTTCCTTCTGACAGATCATAAGTAGTGTCAAATAAATGATGATGTCAGCCAGGCTGAAAGGCAAAATAGTGGCCCAGTCATGAAATGGGGAGGGTGGGAACAGCATGAGAAGTCCACAGAGTGGACCTAAGACATAGTGGTGAGGTGAAATCAGCATGAGGAGGCCACCGAGTTGCACAATGACAGAGTCTGTAGGTGGTGGCAACAGCAGCAGAATTAGGAGAAGGCCACCGAGTTGCACAATGAAAAAGTCTAGAGGTAGTGGCAGTATGAGGAGGCCACCGAGTGGCACACTGACCGAGTCTGTAGGTGGAGGCAGCATGAGGAGACCAGAGAGTGGCATAATGACAGAGTCTGTAGGTGGCAGCAGCATGAGTTGGCTACAGAGTGGAAAAATGACATAATCTTGAGGTTGCAGCAGCATGAGTACACCACAGAGTGGCACAATCACACAGTTTGGAGGTATCTGCAGCCGCAGCATCAGGAGGAGGCCACAGAGTGGCACAATGACAGTCTGGAGGTGGCGGCAGTATGAGTAGGCCACAGAGTTGCACAATGACATAGTGTAGAGTTGGCAGCAGCCTGAGTAGGCCAGAGATTGGCACAATGACAGAGTCTTTAGGTGGTGGCAGTATGAGGAGACCACAAAGTGGCACAATGACAGAGTATTAGGGTCGCGATAGCATGAGTAGGCTACAGAGTGGCACAATGACAGAGTGTGGGGTTGGCAGCAGCATGAGTAGGCCACAGAGTTGCACAATGACATAGTGTGGAGGTGGCAGCAGCCTGAGTAGGCCAGAGATTGGCACAATGACAGAGTCTTTAGGTGGTGGCAGTATGAAGAGACCACAAAGTGGCACAATGACAGTCTTGAGGTGGAAGCAGCATGAGAACACCACAGAGTGGCACAATGACAAAGTGTGAAGTTGGCAGCAGCATAAGTAGGCCACAGAGTGGCACAATAACAGAGTGTGGAAGTGTCGGCAGCAGCTGTATCAGGAGGAGGCGACATAGTGGCACAATGACAAAGTGTTTAGGTGTCGGCAGCAGCAGTATCAGTAGGAGGCCACAGTGGCACAATGACAGTGTGGAGGTGTCGGCAGCAGCAGCATAAGTAGGCCACAGAGTGGCACAATGACAGAGTGTGGATGTGGCAGCAGCATCAGGAGGAGTCTACAGAGTGGCACAATGGCAGAGTCTGGAGGTGGTGGCAGCATCAGGAAAGAGAGTGGCAAGGTGACATACTGTGGAGGTGGGTGGCAATACCAGTACCCACTGAAGATGGTGGGTGAAAGAAGGAGCACTTGGCATCAGATGTGTGGCATCAGGCGGGTAACAGCATCAGAATAGTAGCTGAGGAAGTTAGCCAGAAGAAACCGGTCTCTTTTGTCAAATTGTTGGTGTTGCACCATGGATGATCTAGTCTGATGCATCAGGCATTGGTGTGTGGAAATCCTGCCTGATCCACGCTTGATTCATATTGATGCACTATGTGCATTATGTGGGCACTTTAAACTCTTGCTAAATGTCATATCAAATATATTGTGGTATTGTGCTGTAATTCCCTTTAACAAGCTGGCAGTGTCATTTTCCTGAATTCACTCCTAAGTGGTTCTAGCACCACTTATATAGCTGGAGGGGGGGGGGGGGGGTGTAAAGTAAGTGTGCCTGATGATAATGAAGAGATGAGAAAGTTAATGGAGGAGGTGGAAATTTGTATTTCCACCAAAATGATTCCAAAAAGATTTTACCGCATATAAGTGCAGCGCTTAATGCTGAATACAAGTATTTTCTCCACCAAGATAATTCAAAAAAGATTTTACCGCATATAAGTGCAGCGCTTAATCCAGAATACAAGATTTTTGTCCAACGAAATAATTCAAAAAAAGGTTTTACCGCATATATGAGCAGCGCTTAATTCCGAATATAACTTTTTTCTCCACCTAAATAATTCAAACAAGATCTTACCGCATATAAGTGCCATGCTTAATGCTGAATACAAGTTTTTTCTCCCATAAAATAATTAAAAAAAGACTTTACCGCATATAAGTGCAGTGCTCAATGACGAATACAAGATTTTTTTCCACTGAAATATTTCAAAATAGATTTTACTGCATATAAGTGCAGTGCTTAATACTGAATACAAGTATTTTCTCCACCAAAATAATTCAAACAAGATTTTAACGCAAATAAGTGCAGCACTTAATGGTGACTACAAGATTTTTCTCCACCTAAATAACTCAAAAAAGACTTTACCATATATAAGTGCAGTGCTTAATGATGAATACAAGTATTTTCTCCACCAAGATAATTGAAAAAAGATTTTACCACATGTAAGTGCAGGGCATAATGCCGAATACAAGTTTTTTCTCCACAGAAATAATTTAAAAAAAGATTTTACCGCATATAACTGCAGCATTGAATGCCAAATATATTTTTCTACTGATATACGCCACTAAAGGTTTTACCACATATAACTGAAACAGTGAACACCAAATCTATTTTTCTTTTTCCACATATATACGCCACTAAAGGCTTTTTAACAGAGGGTTATAGGCTGTAGCGGAGGAAGTAGGTCTGCGCTGGAAGAGCAAGACACAGTCCTCGTGCGGTTTCTGTGCTGCAGAAAAGTCCCTATAGTGTCCAGTAAGCAAAACCGCAGATAGATGCAGGCTGGTGTGAATTAGTTCGCATTTTTGTGTAGGATTAGTGCATAGTGTATTCACCTGTATTGGTGCTCCGCTCTTATGGACATTGTTACATAATCGTGCAGTGTGTGAAACGTAAATGCAAAATTTCAACACAATATATTTCAGTCCATAACACAAAAAGGACTTTCCCAAATATACCTGCAGCACTGAACGCTGAATATATCTTGATTTTTGTACAGAAATACGCCACTGAAGGCTTTACCGCATATAACAGTGAACGCTGAATATATTTTTCGACTGATATACGTCAATAAAGGTTTTTCAAGATATAAGTGCAGGAGCGAATGGCAAATGTATATTTATTTTTCTGCTGATATACCTCAATAAAGGTTTTTCAACATATAAGTGCACCAGCGATTGGCGAATGTATATTTCTTTTTCTACTGCATTACACCAGTAAAGGCTTTACCAGATATAACTGCAACAGTGAATTAAGAATATATATTTTTGTAGTACTGAAATACTCCTCTATATGCTTTCACCAGAAATAACTGCAGAAGGGACCTGAGAATATATATTTCTTATTGGACTGAAATAGGCCACTATACGGTTTCAACAGAAATCACTGCAACACTGCAATGCGTATATATATATATATATATATATATTTTTTTTTTTTTTTTTTTTTTTTACTGTAATAGGCCCTTATACCATTTCACCAGAAATCACTGCACAAGTTACTCGATAATATATATTTCTTGTTGGACAGAAAAAGGCCACTATAAGCTTTAACAGCCACAGGCGGTTTTAATTAATTAGCAGGAGACTGCATAAGAGTGTGAGTGACCTACTAGAGTTAGTCCTGGTTTCTGTTAGTACTGAGCAGGTTGCATTAGGCTCCTGTTCAGACGGTGCTATGCTGCATGGTGGCCTTTGTTGTTGTGGAACTTTTCTGGCTGGCCTGCGTAGCTGCGGCCTGCTGGGATGGTGCCACGTGTCGCCATGCAGCATGGCGCCTTTACCAGATTATAGACAGAGTAGATACCCACTCTAGGAGACAACCGTGAAGGGGTGAGTGGGCTTACTACCTTTTGATCAAAATGTAAACTAATGTCTCCACTATTTGCATGCGATATGGGGGATTAGTATCATATATTTAGCTGAAGAGCGTATATCAAGGGTTAAACATTGTGGATGTGCGATACAGTCTTTTTTTCTCCCCATTTGATACATGTTAATCTTCTTTCTTGTTTATTCCTGGTATCAGCACTCCTCCCACTTGCCACAGGCGGTTTTAATTAATTAGCAGGAGACTGCATAAGAGTGTGAGTGACCTACTAGAGTTAGTCCTGGTTTCTGTTAGTACTGAGCAGGTTGCATTAGGCTCCTGTTCAGACGGTGCTATGCTGCATGGTGGCCTTTGTTGTTGTGGTACTTTTCTGGCTGGCCTGCATAGCTGCGGCCTGCTGGGATGGTGCCACGTGTCGCCATGCAGCATGGCGCCTTTACCAGATTATGGACAGAGTAGATACCCACTCTAGAAGACAACCGTGAAGGGATGAGTGGGTTTACTACCTTTTGATCAAAATGTAAACTAATGTCTCCACTATTTGCATGCGATATGGGGGATTAGTATCATATATTTAGCTGAAGAGCGTATATCAGGGTTAAGGGTTAAGCATTGTGGATGTGCGATCCAGTCTTTTTTTCTCCCCATTTGATTGACTATAAGCTTTAACCAGAAAACAATTATAGAGTGAAGTGGGTATATATTTTTCTTGTAGTACTGAAATACGACACTATACTCTTTCACCAGAAATGACTGCAAACGTGCAGTGCGTTTATAGTTTTCATGTATTACTGAAATACCGCCCTAAACTCTTTCACCAGAAATGACTGCAAACGTGCAGTGCATTTATATTTTTCATTTATTACTGAAATAATGCCCTATACTCTTTCACCAGAAATGACTGCAAATGGCTTTAGAATAAATAACAACAAAAGTGACCTGTGTAATAACTAATTGCTGGAATGACAGAACTGTATTATATGACTATCTGGATCCCCAAGTAATGTTTCCCTGCACTTATAAATCACTTTTTTTAACAATGAGGATTTTCCTGTGACTCTCCCTAGCATCTGCAAACATCTCTCCCTGCCTGTGAAATGATTCCTCTCACTATCCTTGCCCTTTACTTGTAAATTGCTGTTTATCATAATGAGGATTTTCCAATAACTCTCCCTAGTATCTGCACACGTCTCTCCCTGCCTGTGAAATGATTTCTCTCACCATCTTTTCCATGCACTAGTAAATCACTTCTTTCCTTTTTTTTTTAACAATCAGTTTTTCTTTCACTCTCCCTAGCGCCTGCATATAGGGGCTGTGACATGTTAATTGGCTGTATGCATGGCATTATGACTCATCCTGCTTTCCCAGAATTCCTTGCACCATGTCCTCACACGTGTAGCCGCCATTTTAGCTGCCATGTTGGGAAAAATTACAATTCGTTACCACGAAGCACGAGGAAATTCGCATTTGTTGCAAATCGAATTTTTCCTGAAATTCTAAACAAATTCCACTTCGTCAGCTTCGATTCACTCATCTCTAGTTATAGTCATTGTATTATTGATCCTTGCAGTACTTGTCTGTGGTATCATCCCCTTCATTAGGAGGAGGCTTCTGCTTAAAGCCGTAACTGAGACTACAGCGGAGATGATCATGAGAGAATTTCATGAAGATGGGAGACAAAGTCTACCTAGTTCTGTTGGTTCTTCCCTCCCCCCTCTGCTTACAACGCCACCTGGAGATCACCGACCGTAGGGACAGACATCTGACTTCCCCATGCTTAGTCCAGTGTCATGAGAGTCTATGCACAAGGCTAGGTTGTCATGAAAGCTGGTGACGAGGATTCGGAGCATTGAGACAGATGTGCTAGGTCGTCATAGGGAAAGAATGAGGTCCAAGGGGGAGTGATAGAGATGTGGACATAATTATTTGAATCAGCTGAGAAAGCTCCCATATACTCCAGCTCTCAGACAACACCTTATCTTCATCAGAGCATGAATGTTCCATCTTACCAAAGGGAAAACGCCTCTTTGTTACATCATATATGCTTTTCTGCTGTTAATAAAGACTACATTACAACATCACGGCTACAGCTAGATAGTTACATAGTTCACATACAACAGTTAGTAAAACAATGCACAATGCACAGATGCCAAGTGTTATCTCTTTTCATGTTTTCATATTCTAGCCAATGTAACAATGCCACATGCCTCAGGGGGAATGCCCCTCTGATGTCCTTATAACCCGCTGTACTTCCTGTAATAAATGAGAATTTGCTCATATTTTCTTCTGTGCACGTAAAACCCATGGGTTACTATTAATTTGGAGCCGTAGAGCATATATGATCAGCCCTGATTGAGGGTATATTTTGCAATAGTATGGGCATTTTTGAGGTTTCCTTTTTTTATTGATTATTTTTACTTTAAGTTTGTAGATTGCAAGTTAGCTTTATGGAAAATTGGTAATTGGTTCTGAATTCCTCGTAATATTAGCCCCCAAAAAAATGGAAAAAAAATAAAGCTTGAACTAAAATAACCACACAAATAATAATAATTAGTTACTTAACATTTAGTGAGGATAATCATTTTTTACAAGAATGGAGAATCTTTGTGGTCTATTCTTGGCCCTTTGGCACCATCCACTGCCACTAGGCTAGCAGCAATTCTCTACAATCCACATACAAGGTAGCACCACTTTACAAAGAAAAAAGAATCCTCAGAATTACTGGTAGTTCCAAGAATTAATGGAAGTGATGGCATGGCCAACTATGTTCATTAAATTTATGACTTCCTTTATCTCTATGGTGAACGTGTGTACAGTCGTGGCCAAAAGTTTTGAGAATGACACAAATATCAGTTTTCACAAAGTTTGCTGCTAAACTGCTTTTAGATCTTTGTTTCGGTTGTTTCTATGATGTAGTGAAATATAATTACACGCACTTCATACATTTTAAAAGCTTTTATCAACAATTACATGACATTTATGCATAGAGTCAGTATTTGCAGTGTTGGCCCTTCTTTTTCAGGACCTCTGCAATTCAATTGGGCATGCTCTCAATCAACTTCTGGGCCAATTCCTGACTGATAGCAACCCATTCTTTCATAATCACTTCTTGGAGTTTGTCAGAATTAGTGGGTTTTTGTTTGTCCACCCACCTCTTGAGGATTGACCACAAGTTCTCAATGGGATTAAGATCTGGGGAGTTTCCAGGCCACGGACCCAAAATGACAACATTTTGGTCCCCGAGCCACTTAGTTATCACTTTTGCCTTATGGCACGATGCTCCATCGTACTGGAAAATGCAAACTGTTGTTGGATTGTTGGAAGAAGTTGCTGTTGGAGGGTGTTTTGTTACCATTCTTTATTCATGGCTGTGTTTTTGGGCAAAAATATGAATGAGCCCACTCCCCTGGATGAGAAGCAACCCACACAAATGGTCTCAGGATGCTTTACTGTTGGCATGACACAGGACTGATGGTAGCGCTCACCTTTTCCTCTCCAGACAAGCTTTTTTCCTCATGCCCCAAACAATCGGAAAGAGGCTTCATCGGAGAATATGACTTTGCCCCAGTCCTCAGCAGTCCATTCACCATACTTTCTGCAGAAGATCTGTCCCTGATGTTTTTTTTTTTTTGGAGAGAAGTGGCTTCTTTGCTGCCCTTCTTGACACCAGGCCATCTTCCAAAAGTCTTCACCTCACTGTGCGTGCAGATGCGCTTACACCTGCCTCCTGCCATTCCGATACCGCAACTGAATCCTCTTTAGGAGACGATCCTGGCGCTTGCTGGACTTTCTTGGATGCCCTGAAGCCTTCTGAACAAGAATTGAACCTCTTTCCTTGAAGTTCTTGATGATCCTATAAATTGTTGATTGAGGTGCAATCTTAGTAGCCACAATATCCTTGCCTGTGAAGCCGTTTTTATGCAGCGCAATGATGGCTGCACGCGTTTATTTGCAGGTCACCATGGTTAACAATGGAAGAACAGTATTTCAAGAATCACGCTCCTTTTAACATGTCAAGTCTGCCATTTTAACCCAATCAGCCTGACATAATGATCTCCAGCCCTCTGCTCGTCAACATTCTCACCTGAGTTAACAAGAGGATTACTGAAATGATCTTAGCAGGTACTTTAATGACAGCAATGAAATGCAGTGGAAAGGTTTTTTGGGGATTAAGTTAATTTTCATGGCAAAGAAGGACTATGCAATTCATCTGATCACTATTCATAACATTCTGGAGTATATGCAAATTTCTATTATAAAAACTTAAGCAGCAACTTTTCCAATTTCCAATATTTATGTAATTCTCAAAATTTTTGGCCACGACTGTACAGTCTATTAACTTTGGCACAGCATGAACAGTGTATATTTATAAGAAAAGCGGAAGGGTAGTTAGGGGACAGTGTAAATATTGACTTTAGGGGCTGTTGATCCTGTATAGTACAGTACATTATTTCTGGTAAGTTGTAATATAGTACTTTACAATTTGAAGAACTACGCTACAGTGCCTCAGAGACAAAAGAGAGACCCTCACTAGAGATGAGCGAACACCTGGATGTTCGGGTTTGAGAAGTTTTCGGCCCCAGCACCCAGACAGAGGAGAGAAGTCCCACAGCAAGGAATCATGCGTCATATCACCCACCACTGGAGAAGGCCTCAGTTATTTTGGACCCAGCACCCAGACAGAGGAGAGAGGTCCCACAGCAAGGAATCATGCGTCATATCACCCACCACTGGAGAAGGCCACTTTCAGTTATTTCGGCCCCAGCACCCAGACAGAAGAGAGAGGTCCCACAGCAAGGAATCATGCGTCATATCACCCACCATTGGAGAAGGCCACTTTCAGTTATTTTGGCCCAGTACCCAGACAGAGGAGATGTTTATTCAACTTTGGGTTGCAATACAAGAATACATGGTTGAGGGGGAGGCAGTTATAAATGTCTATTCTGCACAATGGAGGGACAGATCCAGTGGGATCCATGCCTGGTTCATTTTTATGAACGTCAGCTTGTCCACGTTGGCTGTGGACAGGTGGCTGCGTTTGTCCGTAATGACGCCCCCTGCCGTGCTGAATACACGTTCAGACAAAACGCTGGCTGCCGGGCAGGCCAGCACCTCCAAGGCATAAAATTCTAACTCTGGCCACGTGGACAATTTGGAGACCCAGAAGTTGAATGGGGCCGAACCATCAGAAAGTACGTGGAGGGGTGTGCAAACGTACTGTTCAACCATGTTGGTGAAATGCTGCCATCTGCTAACACGTTCCGTATCAGGTGGTGGTGCAGTTAGCTGTGGCGTGGAGACAAAACATTTCCACATTTCTGCCATGCTAACCCTGCCCTCAGAGGAGCTGGCCGTGACA
>JAKVIS010003677.1:0-16220 GCA_033119425.1 Bufotes viridis
CTCCTTTCATTATTCCCTCAACTATATCGCTATTCCCCCTGTAATATCATGCCTTGCACATAATCCCTGGAACAGTAGAGATGATGCAGTGCAGGGATCTGTTCCAGGTTATAACTTGCGATATCTGCTACGCCTTGTTACATTCTGCTCAGAGATATAATACTACTCACAGCTGAGAATTTGCTACACTGTATCTGAAAACTTTGAATCTGCTACATCAGATAACTTACCAGTATATCGTTCATCTGATGTCATCTGACCTACTCAGCCTTGCTGTGTCTGACAAATGTAACACTGCTTCATCTGTTGTAAGAAAACATTTTTTTAAATTTAAGTTCTGCGTTTGTACTCCAGACTACAGATGAGCGAACACCTGGATGTTCGGGTTCGAGAAGTTCGGCCGAACTTCCCGAAAATGTTCGGTTCGGGATCCGGGTTCGGGATCCGAACTCGACCCGAACTTTATCCCGAACCCGAACCCCATTGAAATCAATGGGGACCCGAACTTTTAGGCACTAAAAAGGCTGTAAAATAGTCCAGGAACGGGCTAGAGGGCTGCCAAAGGCAGCAAAATGTAGGTAGATCCCCTGCAAACAAATATGGATAGGGAAATTAATTAAAATAAAATAAATAAAATTTAACCAATATCAATTGGAGACAGGTCCCACTGCAAGGAATCATGCGTCATATCACTCAACACTGGAGAAGGCCACTTTCAGTTATTTCTGCCCCAGCACCCAGATCGAGGAGAGAGGTCCCACAGCAAGGAATCATGCGTCATATCACCCACCACTGGAGAAGGCCATTTTCAGTTATTTAGGCGCAGAACCCAGACAAAGGAGAGAGGTCCCACAGCAAGGAATCATGCGTCATATCAACCACCACCAGAGAAGGCCACTCTCAGTTATTTCAGCCCAGCACCCAGACAGAGGAGAGAGGTCCCACAGCAAGGAATCATGCGTCATATCAACCACCACCGGAGAAGGCCACTCTCAGTTATTTCAGCCCAGCACCCAGACAGAGGAGAGAGGTCCCACAGCAAGGAATCATGCGTCATATCAACCACCATCAGGGAAGTCCACTCTTAGTTATTTCGGCCAGCACCCAGATCGAGGAGAGAGGTCCCACAGCAAGGAATCATGCGTCATATCAACCACCACTGGAGAAGGCCACTCTTAGTTATTTCGGCCAGCACCCAGACCGAGGAGAGAGGTCCCACAGCAAGGAATCATGCGTCATATCACCCACCACTGGAGAAGGCCATTTTCACTTATTTCGGCCCAGCACCCAGACAGAGGAGAGAGGTCCCACAGCAAGGAATCATGCGTCATATCACCCACCACTGGAGAAGGCCACTTTCAGTGATTTCGGCCCCAGAACCCAGATAGAGGAGAGAGGTCCCACAGCAAGGAATCATGCGTCATATCAACCACCACCGGAGAAGGCCACTCTCAGTTATTTCAGCCCAGCACCGAGACAGAGGAGAGAGGTCCCACAGCAAGGAATCATGCGTCATATCAACCACCACCGGAGAAGTCCATTCTTAGTTATTTCAGCCCAGCACCCAGACCGAGGAGAGAGGTCCCACAGCAAGGAATCATGCGTCATATCAACCACCACCGGAGAAGGCCACTCTCAGTTATTTCAGCCCAGCACCCAGACAGAGGAGAGAGGTCCCACAGCAAGGAATCATGCGTCATATCAACCACCACTGGAGAAGGCCATTTTCAGTTATTTCGGCCCAGCACCCAGACAGAGGAGAGAGGTCCCACAGCAAGGAATCATGCGTCATATCACCCACCACTGGAGAAGGCCACTTTCAGTGATTTCGGCCCCAGAACCCAGATAGAGGAGAGAGGTCCCACAGCAAGGAATCATGCGTCATATCAACCACCACCGAAGAAGGCCACTCTCAGTTATTTCAGCCCAGCACCCAGACAGAGGATACAGGTCCCACAGCAAGGAATCATGCGTCATATCAACCACCACCGGAGAAGGCCACTTTCAGTTATTTCAGCCCAGCACCCAGACAGAGGATACAGGTCCCACAGCAAGGAATCATGCGTCATATCAACCACCACCGGAGAAGGCCACTCTTAGTTATTTCGGCCCAGCACCCAGACCGAGGAGAGAGGTCCCACAGCAAGGAATCATGCGTCATATCAACCACCACCGGAGAAGGCCACTCTCAGTTATTTCAGCCCAGCACCCAGACAGAGGAGAGAGGTCCCACAGCAAGGAATCATGCGTCATATCAACCACCACTGGAGAAGGCCACTTTCAGTTATTTCAGCCCAGCACCCAGACAGAGGAGAGAGGTCCCACAGCAAGGAATCATGCGTCATATCAACCACCACCGGAGAAGGCCACTCTCAGTTATTTCGGCCAGCACCCAGACCGAGGAGAGAGGTCCCACAGCAAGGAATCATGCGTCATATCACCCACCACTGGAGAAGGCCACTTTCAGTTATTTCGGCCCAGCACCCAGACAGAGGAGAGAGGTCCCACAGCAAGGAATCATGCGTCATATCAACCACCACTGGAGAAGGCCACTTTCAGTGATTTCAGCCCAGCACCCAGACAGAGGAGAGAGGTCCCACAGCAAGGAATCATGCGTCATATCAACCACCACCGGAGAAGGCCACTCTCAGTTATTTCAGCCCAGCACCCAGACAGAGGAGAGAGGTCCCACAGCAAGGAATCATGCGTCATATCAACCACCACCGGAGAAGGCCACTCTCAGTTATTTCAGCCCAGCACCCAGACAGAGGAGAGAGGTCCCACAGCAAGGAATCATGCGTCATATCAACCACCACCGGAGAAGGCCACTCTCAGTTATTTCAGCCCAGCACCCAGACAGAGGAGAGAGGTCCCACAGCAAGGAATCATGCGTCATATCAACCACCACCGGAGAAGGCCACTCTCAGTTATTTCAGCCCAGCACCCAGACAGAGGAGAGAGGTCCCACAGCAAGGAATCATGCGTCATATCAACCACCACCGGAGAAGGCCACTCTCAGTTATTTCGGCCCAGCACCCAGACCGAGGAGAGAGGTCCCACAGCAAGGAATCATGCGTCATATCAACCACCACCGGAGAAGGCCACTCTCAGTTATTTCGGCCCAGCACCCAGACAGAGGAGAGAGGTCCCACAGCAAGGAATCATGCGTCATATCAACCACCACCGGAGAAGGCCACTTTCAGTTATTTCGGCCCAGCACCCAGACAGAGGAGAGAGGTCCCACAGCAAGGAATCATGCGTCATATCACCCACCACTGGAGAAGGCCACTTTCAGTTATTTCGGCCCAGCACCCAGACAGAGGAGAGAGGTCCCACAGCAAGGAATCATGCGTCATATCAACCACCACTGGAGAAGGCCACTTTCAGTTATTTCGGCCCAGCACCCAGACAGAGGAGAGAGGTCCCACAGCAAGGAATCATGCGTCATATCAACCACCACCGGAGAAGGCCACTTTCAGTTATTTCAGCCCAGCACCCAGACAGAGGAGAGAGGTCCCACAGCAAGGAATCATGCGTCATATCAACCACCACCGGAGAAGGCCATTCTCAGTTATTTCGGCCCAGCACCCAGATCAGAGGAGAGAGGTCCCACAGCAAGGAATCATGCGTCATATCAACCACCACCGGAGAAGGCCACTCTCAGTTATTTCGGCCAGCACCCAGACCGAGGAGAGAGGTCCCACAGCAAGGAATCATGCGTCATATCACCCAACACTGGAGAAGGCCATTTTCAGTTATTTCGGCCCAGCACCCAGACAGAGGAGAGAGATCCCACAGCAAGGAATCATGCGTCATATCACCCACCACTGGAGAAGGCCACTTTCAGTGATTTCGGCCCCAGCACCCAGATAGAGGAGAGAGGTCCCACAGTAAGAAATCATGCGTCATATCAACCACCACCGGAGAAGGCCACTCTCAATTATTTAAGCCCAGCACCCAGACAGAGGATACAGGTCCCACAGAAAGGAATCATGCGTCATATCAACCACCACCGGAGAAGGCCACTCTCAGTTATTTCAGCCCAGCACCCAGACAGAGGATACAGGTCCCACAGCAAGGAATCATGTGTCATATCAACCACCACCGGAGAAGGCCACTCTCACTTATTTCGGCCCAGCACCCAGACCGAGGAGAGAGGTCCCACAGCAAGGAATCATGCGTCATATCAACCACAACCAGAGAAGGCCACTCTCAGTTATTTCAGCCCAGCACCCAGACAGAGGAGAGAGGTCCCACAGCAAGGAATCATGCGTCATATCAACCACCACCGGAGAAGGCCACTCTCAGTTATTTCAGCCCAGCACCCAGACAGAGGAGAGAGGTCCCACAGCAAGGAATCATGCGTCATATCAACCACCACCGGGGAAGTCCACTCTTAGTTATTTCGGCCAGCACCCAGATCGAGGAGAGAGGTCCCACAGCAAGGAATCATGCGTCATATCAACCACCACTGGAGAAGGCCACTCTCAGTTATTTCAGCCCAGCACCCAGACCGAGGAGAGAGGTCCCACAGCAAGGAATCATGCGTCATATCACCCACCACTGGAGAAGGCCATTTTCAGTTATTTCAGCCCAGCACCCAGACAGAGGAGAGAGGTCCCACAGCAAGGAATCATGCGTCATATCACCCACCACTGGAGAAGGCCACTTTCAGTGATTTCGGCCCCAGAACCCAGATAGAGGAGAGAGGTCCCACAGCAAGGAATCATGCGTCATATCAACCACCACCGGAGAAGGCCACTCTCAGTTATTTCAGCCCAGCACCCAGACAGAGGAGAGAGGTCCCACAGCAAGGAATCATGCGTCATATCAACCACCACCGGAGAAGGCCACTCTCAGTTATTTCGGCCCAGCACCCAGACCGAGGAGAGAGGTCCCACAGCAAGGAATCATGCGTCATATCAACCACCACTGGAGAAGGCCACTTTCAGTTATTTCGGCCCCAGCACCCAGACAGAGGAGAGAGGTCCCACAGCAAGGAATCATGCGTCATATCAACCACCACTGGAGAAGGCCACTTTCAGTTATTTCGGCCCCAGCACCCAGACAGAGGAGAGAGGTCCCACAGCAAGGAATCATGCGTCATATCAACCACCACCGGAGAAGGCCACTCTCAGTTATTTCAGCCCAGCACCCAGACAGAGGAGACAGGTCCCACAGCAAGGAATCATGCGTCATATCAACCACCACCGGAGAAGGCCACTCTCAGTTATTTCAGCCCAGCACCCAGACAGAGGATACAGGTCCCACAGCAAGGAATCATGCGCCATATCAACCACCACCGGAGAAGGCCACTCTCAGTTATTTCCGCCCAGCACCCAGATCAGAGGAGAGAGGTCCCACAGCAAGGAATCATGCGCCATATCAACCACCACCGGAGAAGGCCACTCTCAGTTATTTCGACCAGCACCCAGACCGAGGAGAGAGGTCCCACAGCAAGGAATCATGCGTCATATCACCCACCACTGGAGAAGGCCATTTTCAGTTATTTAGGCCCAGCACCCAGACAAAGGAGAGAGGTCCCACAGCAAGGAATCATGCGTCATATCACCCACCACTGGAGAAGGCCACTTTCAGTGATTTCGGCCCCAGCACCCAGATAGAGGAGAGAGGTCCCACAGCAAGGAATCATGCGTCATATCAATCACCACTGGAGAATGCCATTTTCAGTTATTTCAGGCCCCAGCACCCAGTCAGAGGAGAGAGGTCCCACAGCAAGGAATCATGCGTCATATCAACCACCACCGGAGAAGGCCACTCTCAGTTATTTCAGCCCAGCACCCAGACAGAGGATACAGGTCCCACAGCAAGGAATCATGCGTCATATCAACCACCACCGGAGAAGGCCACTCTCAGTTATTTCAGCCCAGCACCCAGACCGAGGAGAGAGGTCCCACAGCAAGGAATCATGCGTCATATCAACCACCACCGGAGAAGGCCACTCTCAGTTATTTCGGCCAGCACCCAGACCGAGGAGAGAGGTCCCACAGCAAGGAATCATGCGTCATATCACCCACCACTGGAGAAGGCCACTTTCAGTTATTTCGGCCCAGCACCCAGACAGAGGAGAGAGGTCCCACAGCAAGGAATCATGCGTCATATCACCCACCACTGGAGAAGGCCACTTTCAGTTGATTTCGGCCCCAGCACCCAGACAGAGGAGAGAGGTCCCACAGCAAGGAATCATGCGTCATATCAACCACCACTGGAGAAGGCCATTTTCAGTTATTTCGGCCCAGCACCCAGACAGAGGAGAGAGGTCCCACAGCAAGGAATCATGCGTCATATCAACCACCACCGGAGAAGGCCACTTTCAGTTATTTCGGCCCAGCACCCAGACAGAGGAGAGAGGTCCCACAGCAAGGAATCATGCGTCATATCAACCACCACCGGAGAAGGCCACTCTCAGTTATTTCAGCCCAGCACCCAGACAGAGGAGAGAGGTCCCACAGCAAGGAATCATGCGTCATATCAACCACCACCGGAGAAGTCCACTCTTAGTTATTTCGGCCAGCACCCAGACCGAGGAGAGAGGTCCCACAGCAAGGAATCATGCGTCATATCAACCACCACCGGAGAAGGCCACTCTCAGTTATTTCGGCCAGCACCCAGACCGAGGAGAGAGGTCCCACAGCAAGGAATCATGCGTCATATCACCCACCACTGGAGAAGGCCACTTTCAGTTATTTCGGCCCAGCACCCAGACAGAGGAGAGAGGTCCCACAGCAAGGAATCATGCGTCATATCACCCACCACTGGAGAAGGCCACTTTCAGTGATTTCGGCCCCAGAACCCAGACAGAGGAGAGAGGTCCCACAGCAAGGAATCATGCGTCATATCAACCACCACCGGAGAAGGCCACTCTCAGTTATTTCAGCCCAGCACCCAGACAGAGGAGAGAGGTCCCACAGCAAGGAATCATGCGTCATATCAACCACCACCGGAGAAGGCCACTCTCAGTTATTTCGGCCCAGCACCCAGATCAGAGGAGAGAGGTCCCACAGCAAGGAATCATGCGTCATATCAACCACCACCGGAGAAGGCCACTCTCAGTTATTTCAGCCCAGCACCCAGACAGAGGAGACAGGTCCCACAGCAAGGAATCATGCGTCATATCAACCACCACCGGAGAAGGCCACTCTCAGTTATTTCAGCCCAGCACCCAGACCGAGGAGAGAGGTCCCACAGCAAGGAATCATGCGTCATATCACCCACCACTGGAGAAGGCCATTTTCAGTTATTTAGGCCCAGCACCCAGACAGAGGAGAGAGGTCCCACAGCAAGGAATCATGCGTCATATCACCCACCACTGGAGAAGGCCACTTTCAGCTGATTTAGGCCCCAGCACCCAGATCAGAGGAGAGAGGTCCCACAGCAAGGAATCATGCGTCATATCAACCACCACCGGAGAAGGCCACTCTCAGTTATTTCAGCCCAGCACCCAGACAGAGGAGAGAGGTCCCACAGCAAGGAATCATGCGTCATATCAACCACCACCGGAGAAGTCCACTCTCAGTTATTTCAGCCCAGCACCCAGATCAGAGGAGAGAGGTCCCACAGCAAGGAATCATGCGTCATATCAACCACCACTGGAGAAGGCCACTCTCAGTTATTTCAGCCCAGCACCCAGACCGAGGAGAGAGGTCCCACAGCAAGGAATCATGCGTCATATCACCCACCACTGGAGAAGGCCATTTTCAGTTATTTCGGCCCAGCACCCAGACAGAGGAGAGAGGTCCCACAGCAAGGAATCATGCGTCATATCACCCACCACTGGAGAAGGCCACTTTCAGTGATTTCAGCCCCAGCACCCAGATAGAGGAGAGAGGTCCCACAGCAAGGAATCATGCGTCATATCAACCACCACCGGAGAAGGCCACTTTCAGTTATTTCAGCCCAGCACCCAGACAGAGGAGAGAGGTCCCACAGCAAGGAATCATGCGTCATATCACCCACCACTGGAGAAGGCCACTTTCAGTTATTTCGGCCCAGCACCCAGATCGAGGAGAGAGGTCCCACAGCAAGGAATCATGCGTCATATCAACCACCACCGGAGAAGGCCACTCTAGTTATTTCGGCCAGCACCCAGACCGAGGAGAGAGGTCCCACAGCAAGGAATCATGCGTCATATCACCCACCACTGGAGAAGGCCATTTTCAGTTATTTCGGCCCAGCACCCAGACAGAGGAGAGAGGTCCCACAGCAAGGAATCATGCGTCATATCACCCACCACTGGAGAAGGCCACTTTCAGTGATTTCGGCCCCAGAACCCAGATAGAGGAGAGAGGTCCCACAGCAAGGAATCATGCGTCATATCAACCACCACCGGAGAAGGCCACTCTCAGTTATTTCAGCCCAGCACCCAGACAGAGGAGAGAGGTCCCACAGCAAGGAATCATGCGTCATATCAACCACCACCGGAGAAGGCCACTCTCAGTTATTTCAGCCCAGCACCCAGATCAGAGGAGAGAGGTCCCACAGCAAGGAATCATGCGTCATATCAACCACCACCGGAGAAGGCCACTTTCAGTTATTTCGGCCCAGCACCCAGATCAGAGGAGAGAGGTCCCACAGCAAGGAATCATGCGTCATATCAACCACCACCGGAGAAGGCCACTTCAGTTATTTCAGCCCAGCACCCAGACAGAGGAGAGAGGTCCCACAGCAAGGAATCATGCGTCATATCAACCACCACCGGAGAAGGCCACTTTCAGTTATTTCAGCCCAGCACCCAGACAGAGGAGAGAGGTCCCACAGCAAGGAATCATGCGTCATATCACCCACCACTGGAGAAGGCCACTTTCAGTGATTTCGGCCCCAGCACCCAGATAGAGGAGAGAGGTCCCACAGCAAGGAATCATGCGTCATATCAACCACCACCGGAGAAGGCCACTCTCAGTTATTTCAGCCCAGCACCCAGACAGAGGAGAGAGGTCCCACAGCAAGGAATCATGCGTCATATCAACCACCACCGGAGAAGGCCACTCTCAGTTATTTCGGCCCAGCACCCAGATCGAGGAGAGAGGTCCCACAGCAAGGAATCATGCGTCATATCAACCACCACTGGAGAAGGCCACTTTCAGTTATTTCAGCCCAGCACCCAGACAGAGGAGAGAGGTCCCACAGCAAGGAATCATGCGTCATATCAACCACCACTGGAGAAGGCCACTTTCAGTTATTTCAGCCCAGCACCCAGACAGAGGAGAGAGGTCCCACAGCAAGGAATCATGCGTCATATCAACCACCACCGGAGAAGGCCACTCTCAGTTATTTCAGCCCAGCACCCAGACAGAGGAGAGAGGTCCCACAGCAAGGAATCATGCGTCATATCAACCACCACCGGAGAAGGCCACTCTCAGTTATTTCGGCCAGCACCCAGACCGAGGAGAGAGGTCCCACAGCAAGGAATCATGCGTCATATCAACCACCACCGGAGAAGGCCACTCTCAGTTATTTCGGCCAGCACCCAGACCGAGGAGAGAGGTCCCACAGCAAGGAATCATGCGTCATATCACCCACCACTGGAGAAGGCCATTTTCAGTTATTTAGGCCCAGCACCCAGACAGAGGAGAGAGGTCCCACAGCAAGGAATCATGCGTCATATCACCCACCACTGGAGAAGGCCACTTTCAGTGATTTCGGCCCCAGCACCCAGATAGAGGAGAGAGGTCCCACAGCAAGGAATCATGCGTCATATCACCCACCACTGGAGAATGCCATTTTCAGTTATTTAGGCCCCAGCACCCAGTCAGAGGAGAGAGGTCCCACAGCAAGGAATCATGCGTCATATCAACCACCACCGGAGAAGGCCACTCTCAGTTATTTCAGCCCAGCACCCAGACAGAGGAGAGAGGTCCCACAGCAAGGAATCATGCGTCATATCAACCACCACCGGAGAAGGCCACTCTCAGTTATTTCAGCCCAGCACCCAGACAGAGGAGAGAGGTCCCACAGCAAGGAATCATGCGTCATATCAACCACCACCGGAGAAGGCCACTCTCAGTTATTTCGGCCCAGCACCCAGACCGAGGAGAGAGGTCCCACAGCAAGGAATCATGCGTCATATCAACCACCACTGGAGAAGGCCACTTTCAGTTATTTCAGCCCAGCACCCAGACAGAGGAGAGAGGTCCCACAGCAAGGAATCATGCGTCATATCAACCACCACCGGAGAAGGCCACTTTCAGTTATTTCGGCCCAGCACCCAGACAGAGGAGAGAGGTCCCACAGCAAGGAATCATGCGTCATATCAACCACCACTGGAGAAGGCCACTTTCAGTTATTTCAGCCCCAGCACCCAGACAGAGGAGAGAGGTCCCACAGCAAGGAATCATGCGTCATATCAACCACCACCGGAGAAGGCCACTCTCAGTTATTTCAGCCCAGCACCCAGACAGAGGAGAGAGGTCCCACAGCAAGGAATCATGCGTCATATCAACCACCACCGGAGAAGTCCACTCTTAGTTATTTCGGCCAGCACCCAGATCGAGGAGAGAGGTCCCACAGCAAGGAATCATGCGTCATATCAACCACCACTGGAGAAGGCCACTTTAGTTATTTCGGCCAGCACCCAGACCGAAGAGAGAGGTCCCACAGCAAGGAATCATGCGTCATATCACCCACCACTGGAGAAGGCCATTTTCAGTTATTTCGGCCCAGCACCCAGACAGAGGAGAGAGGTCCCACAGCAAGGAATCATGCGTCATATCACCCACCACTGGAGAAGGCCACTTTCAGTGATTTCGGCCCCAGAACCCAGATAGAGGAGAGAGGTCCCACAGCAAGGAATCATGCGTCATATCAACCACCACCGGAGAAAGCCACTCTCAGTTATTTCAGCCCAGCACCCAGACAGAGGAGAGAGGTCCCACAGCAAGGAATCATGCGTCATATCAACCACCACCGGGAAGTCCACTCTTAGTTATTTCGGCCAGCACCCAGATCGAGGAGAGAGGTCCCACAGCAAGGAATCATGCGTCATATCAACCACCACTGAGAAGGCCACTCTTAGTTATTTCGGCCAGCACCCAGACCGAGGAGAGAGGTCCCACAGCAAGGAATCATGCGTCATATCACCCACCACTGGAGAAGGCCATTTTCAGTTATTTCGGCCCAGCACCCAGACAGAGGAGAGAGGTCCCACAGCAAGGAATCATGCGTCATATCACCCACCACTGGAGAAGGCCACTTTCAGTGATTTCGGCCCCAGAACCCAGATAGAGGAGAGAGGTCCCACAGCAAGGAATCATGCGTCATATCAACCACCACCGGAGAAGGCCACTCTCAGTTATTTCAGCCCAGCACCCAGACAGAGGAGAGAGGTCCCACAGCAAGGAATCATGCGTCATATCAACCACCACCGGAGAAGGCCACTCTCAGTTATTTCAGCCCAGCACCCAGACAGAGGAGAGAGGTCCCACAGCAAGGAATCATGCGTCATATCAACCACCACCGGAGAAGGCCACTCTCAGTTATTTCAGCCCAGCACCCAGACCGAGGAGAGAGGTCCCACAGCAAGGAATCATGCGTCATATCACCCACCACTGGAGAAGGCCATTTTCAGTTATTTCGGCCCAGCACCCAGACAGAGGAGAGAGGTCCCACAGCAAGGAATCATGCGTCATATCACCCACCACTGGAGAAGGCCACTTTCAGTGATTTCGGCCCCAGCACCCAGATAGAGGAGAGAGGTCCCACAGCAAGGAATCATGCGTCATATCAACCACCACCGGAGAAGGCCACTCTCAGTTATTTCAGCCCAGCACCCAGACAGAGGAGAGAGGTCCCACAGCAAGGAATCATGCGTCATATCAACCACCACCGGAGAAGGCCACTCTCAGTTATTTCAGCCCAGCACCCAGACAGAGGAGACAGGTCCCACAGCAAGGAATCATGCGTCATATCAACCACCACCGGAGAAGGCCACTCTCAGTTATTTCGGCCCAGCACCCAGACAGAGGAGAGAGGTCCCACAGCAAGGAATCATGCGTCATATCAACCACCACCGGAGAAGGCCACTTTCAGTTATTTCGGCCCCAGCACCCAGACAGAGGAGAGAGGTCCCACAGCAAGGAATCATGCGTCATATCAACCACCACCGGAGAAGGCCACTCTCAGTTATTTCAGCCCAGCACCCAGACAGAGGAGAGAGGTCCCACAGCAAGGAATCATGCGTCATATCAACCACCACCGGAGAAGGCCACTGTCAGTTATTTCGGCCCAGCACCCAGACAGAGGAGAGAGGTCCCACAGCAAGGAATCATGCGTCATATCAACCACCACCGGAGAAGGCCACTTCAGTTATTTCGGCCCAGCACCCAGACCGAGGAGAGAGGTCCCACAGCAAGGAATCATGCGTCATATCAACCACCACCGGAGAAGGCCACTTTCAGTTATTTCGGCCCAGCACCCAGACAGAGGAGAGAGGTCCCACAGCAAGGAATCATGCGTCATATCACCCACCACTGGAGAAGGCCACTTTCAGTTATTTCGGCCCCAGCACCCAGACAGAGGAGAGAGGTCCCACAGCAAGGAATCATGCGTCATATCACCCACCACTGGAGAAGGCCACTTTCAGTTATTTCGGCCCCAGCACCCAGATCAGAGGAGAGAGGTCCCACAGCAAGGAATCATGCGTCATATCACCCACCACTGGAGAAGGCCACTTTCAGTTATTTCAGCCCCAGCACCCAGACAGAGGAGAGAGGTCCCACAGCAAGGAATCATGCGTCATATCAACCACCACCGGAGAAGGCCACTCTCAGTTATTTCAGCCCAGCACCCAGACAGAGGATACAGGTCCCACAGCAAGGAATCATGCGTCATATCAACCACCACCGGAGAAGGCCACTCTCAGTTATTTCGGCCCAGCACCCAGACCGAGGAGAGAGGTCCCACAGCAAGGAATCATGCGTCATATCAACCACCACCGGAGAAGGCCACTCTCAGTTATTTCGACCCAGCACCCAGACCGAGGAGAGAGGTCCCACAGCAAGGAATCATGCGTCATATCACCCACCACTGGAGAAGGCCATTTTCAGTTATTTAGGCCCAGCACCCAGACAAAGGAGAGAGGTCCCACAGCAAGGAATCATGCGTCATATCACCCACCACTGGAGAAGGCCACTTTCAGTGATTTCGGCCCCAGCACCCAGATAGAGGAGAGAGGTCCCACAGCAAGGAATCATGCGTCATATCAATCACCACTGGAGAATGCCATTTTCAGTTATTTAGGCCCCAGCACCCAGTCAGAGGAGAGAGGTCCCACAGCAAGGAATCATGCGTCATATCAACCACCACCGGAGAAGGCCACTCTCAGTTATTTCAGCCCAGCACCCAGACAGAGGATAGAGGTCCCACAGCAAGGAATCATGCGTCATATCAACCACCACCGGAGAAGGCCATTCTCAGTTATTTCGGCCCAGCACCCAGACAGAGGAGAGAGGTCCCACAGCAAGGAATCATGCGTCATATCAACCACCACCGGAGAAGGCCACTCTCAGTTATTTCGGCCAGCACCCAGACTGAGGAGAGAGGTCCCACAGCAAGGAATCATGCGTCATATCACCCACCACTGGAGAAGGCCATTTTCAGTTATTTCGGCCCAGCACCCAGACAGAGGAGAGAGGTCCCACAGCAAGGAATCATGCGTCATATCACCCACCACTGAGAAGGCCACTTTCAGTTATTTCGGCCCCAGCACCCAGATCAGAGGAGAGAGGTCCCACAGCAAGGAATCATGCGTCATATCAACCACCACCGGAGAAGGCCACTCTCAGTTATTTCAGCCCAGCACCCAGACAGAGGAGAGAGGTCCCACAGCAAGGAATCATGCGTCATATCAACCACCACCGGAGAAGGCCACTCTCAGTTATTTCAGCCCAGCACCCAGACCGAGGATACAGGTCCCACAGCAAGGAATCATGCGTCATATCACCCACCACTGAGAAGGCCATTTTCAGTTATTTAGGCCCAGCACCCAGACAGAGGAGAGAGGTCCCACAGCAAGGAATCATGCGTCATATCAACCACCACTGGAGAAGGCCACTTTCAGTTATTTCAGACCCCAGCACCCAGACAGAGGAGAGAGGTCCCACAGCAAGGAATCATGCGTCATATCAACCACCACCGGAGAAGGCCACTCTCAGTTATTTCGGCCCAGCACCCAGACAGAGGAGAGAGGTCCCACAGCAAGGAATCATGCGTCATATCAACCACCACCGGAGAAGGCCACTCTCAGTTATTTCAGCCCAGCACCCAGACAGAGGAGAGAGGTCCCACAGCAAGGAATCATGCGTCATATCAACCACCACCGGGAAGTCCACTCTTAGTTATTTCGGCCAGCACCCAGACTGAGGAGAGAGGTCCCACAGCAAGGAATCATGCGCCATATCAACCACCACCGGAGAAGGCCACTCTCAGTTATTTCGGCCAGCACCCAGACCGAGGAGAGAGGTCCCACAGCAAGGAATCATGCGCCATATCACCCACCACTGGAGAAGGCCATTTTCAGTTATTTCGGCCCAGCACCCAGACAGAGGAGAGAGGTCCCACAGCAAGGAATCATGCGTCATATCACCCACCACTGGAGAAGGCCACTTTCAGTGATTTCGGCCCCAGAACCCAGATAGAGGAGAGAGGTCCCACAGCAAGGAATCATGCGTCATATCAACCACCACCGGAGAAGGCCACTCTCAGTTATTTCAGCCCCAGCACCCAGACAGAGGAGAGAGGTCCCACAGCAAGGAATCATGCGTCATATCAACCACCACTGGAGAAGGCCACTTTCAGTTATTTAGGCCCAGCACCCAGACAGAGGAGAGAGGTCCCACAGCAAGGAATCATGCGTCATATCACCCACCACTGGAGAAGGCCACTTTCAGTTATTTCGGCCCCAGCACCCAGATCAGAGGAGAGAGGTCCCACAGCAAGGAATCATGCATCATATCAACCACCACTCGGAGAAGGCCACTTTCAGTTATTTCAGCCCAGCACCCAGACAGAGGAGAGAGGTCCCACAGCAAGGAATCATGCGTCATATCAACCACCACCGGAGAAGGCCACTTTCAGTTATTTCAGCCCAGCACCCAGACAGAGGAGACAGGTCCCACAGCAAGGAATCATGCGTCATATCAACCACCACCGGAGAAGGCCACTCTCAGTTATTTCAGCCCAGCACCCAGACAGAGGAGACAGGTCCCACAGCAAGGAATCATGCGTCATATCAACCACCACCGGAGAAGGCCACTCTCAGTTATTTCAGCCCAGCACCCAGACAGAGGAGAGAGGTCCCACAGCAAGGAATCATGCGTCATATCAACCACCACCGGAGAAGGCCACTCTCAGTTATTTCAGCCCAGCACCCAGACAGAGGAGAGAGGTCCCACAGCAAGGAATCATGCGTCATATCAACCACCACCGGAGAAGGCCACTTTCAGTTATTTCAGGCCCAGCACCCAGACAGAGGAGAGAGGTCCCACAGCAAGGAATCATGCGTCATATCAACCACCACCGGAGAAGGCCACTTTAGTTATTTCGGCCCAGCACCCAGACAGAGGAGAGAGGTCCCACAGCAAGGAATCATGCGTCATATCAACCACCACCGGAGAAGGCCACTCTCAGTTATTTCAGCCCAGCACCCAGACAGAGGAGACAGGTCCCACAGCAAGGAATCATGCGTCATATCAACCACCACCGGAGAAGGCCACTCTCAGTTATTTCAGCCCAGCACCCAGACAGAGGATGAGAGGTCCCACAGCAAGGAATCATGCGTCATATCAACCACCACCGGAGAAGGCCACTTCAGTTATTTCGGCCCAGCACCCAGACCGAGGAGAGAGGTCCCACAGCAAGGAATCATGCGTCATATCAACCACCACCGGAGAAGGCCACTCTCAGTTATTTCAGCCCAGCACCCAGACAGAGGAGAGAGGTCCCACAGCAAGGAATCATGCGTCATATCAACCACCACCGGAGAAGGCCACTTTCAGTTATTTCGGCTCAGCACCCAGACAGAGGAGAGAGGTCCCACAGCAAGGGAATCATGCGTCATATCAACCACCACTGGAGAAGGCCACTTTCAGTTATTTCAGCCCAGCACCCAGACAGAGGAGAGAGGTCCCACAGCAAAGGAATCATGCGTCATATCACCCACCACTGGAGAAGGCCACTTTCAGTTATTTCGGCCCAGCACCCAGACA
>JAKVIS010003678.1:0-16519 GCA_033119425.1 Bufotes viridis
CACCCTTGTCTTTTGAGCCGTTTTACATGGAACAGTTTTTAACCATATTTTTGTATGGCCCTTTATATATTTGTATAACCCAATCATGTCTCGTCTCAAGGCTAAATGAATTCAATAACTAAGACCCTCCATACTTACCTTATCATTTAGTCGAACTCCTCTGTACTTTTTCCAGCTGTGATCGTCCTTTCATCGACAAGTGCCCAGAACTGAACTGCATTCCAGATGAGACCGCATCAGCGCACGTAAGTGGTAATATTACATCCCTGCATGACAATATCCCGGTGAATAGAAGCAGCTGATTGACATTGTATGCTGTAATTTAATCTACCATCCACGAGGACACCCAAAATACTTTCTCTATAAGTGACTCTCCCAGTGTTGCAACACCTAGGACATACAGTGAGGAACAGAAGTATTTGAGCACCCTGCAATTTTGCAAGTTCTCCCACTTAGAAATAATGGAGGGTCTAAAATTCACATTGTAGGTGCATTTCCACTCACGAAACAGGAATTAAAAAAAAATTCAGGAAGTCACATTGTATGCTTTTTAAATAATGTATTTGTCTTGCACTGCTGTACATAAGAGTATTTGAACACCTGAGAAAATCATTAATATTTTGTACAGAAAGCCTTTGTTTGCAGCTATAGAGGTCAGGCGTTTCCTGTAGTTCTTGACCAGGTTGCGCACACTGCAACAGGGATTTTTGGCCCAATCACTCCCACACAGATCTCCTCTAGATCTGTCAGGTTTCGGGGGCTGTCGCTTAGCAGCATGGAGTTTCAGCTCCCCTCCAAAGATGTTATATTGGGTTTAGGTCTGGATACTGGCTAGGCCACTCCAGAGCCTTGATATGCTTCTTGCTGAGGGCCAATCCTTGAGTTTATCACTGTCTGTGTGCTTCGGCTCGTTGTCATGTTGGAAGCCCAGCCATGACTCATCTTCCAATGCTCTGAGTTGAGGAAAGAGGGTTGTTGCTCAAAATCTCACAATAAATGGCCCCATTCATCCCCTCTCCTTAATACAGTGCAGTCGTCCTGTCCCCTTTAGCTTAAAAGCACCCCAAAGCATGATGTTACCACCCCCATGCTTCACAGTAGGGATGAATCGACCATTTATTGAGATTTTGAGCAACAACCTCTTTTCCTCAATCAGAGCATTGAAGATGAGTCATGGCTAGGTTTTCCAACATGACAACGAGCAACACACAGACAGGATAACCAAAAGTTGGCTCCGTAGAAGCATATCAAGGCTCTGGAGTGGCCTGTAGTATCAGACCTAAACCCAATATAACATCTTTGGAGAGGGCTGAAACTCCATGTTGCTAAGCGACAGCCCCAGAAATGTTAGATCCTAGGAGATCTGTGTGGAGAGATTAGATAAATCCCTGTTGCAGTGTGTGCAAACCTGGTCAAGAACTACGAAATCTGGCCTCAGCTGCAAACAAAGGCTTCTGTACAAAATATTAATGATTTTCTCAGGTGTTCAAATACTTATGTACAGCAATTAGAACAAATACATTATTTAAAAAAGCATACAATGTGACTTCCTAGTTTTTTTTAATTCTGTTTCTCGGAAATGCACCTACAATGTGAATTTTAGACCCCTCCATTATTTCTAAATTGGGAGAACTTGCAAGGTAGGGTGTTCAAATACTTCTGTTCACTGCTGTGTCTAGGTGTTGTAGCACTGGGAGGTCGCTATAAAGAGACTGGTGTCGCTGAATGTGGAGTAAATTGCAGCATGCAATGTCAATCAGTAGCTCTCTTTGGCGTCGGGACAATGTTCGCTGGGATGCTGACATAAATTCTGGTATATTCGATAGAGGCGCGCAGCTGATACGGAAGGAATTCATTCATAGCGTAGTGTGCCGACAGACTAGGTAGTCTTGAGCAGTTTATATTCCAAGCATACAAAAAAGCTAAACTGTTCCATGTAAGAATAGCAGCTAACGTGAAGAGGGAAAAGGATGGAATATCGAAACAGCGTCAAGCTAACACTGTAAGAGGCAATGATCTGGGGTTAGACTCTCGAGACATGATCTGCAGGCAGTGACGATTTTAGGGACTGGGCTAATTAAAAGTAAACAGCGATAATATGGCTTTGTATGGTAATGGTAAGCCTGCTGCTGGCATTGCAATGCGTTTCGGCTGAAGGCAGTGCTGATGCCTCTTTGCCCGCTGTTTATGGGGAGTGGACGTAACAAACTGTATAAGGTTGTGATGAGTGGGACAGTAGAAAACTTGCGCCCTCTGCAGTGGGAAAGGATTGCTGGCATCAAATTTGAGCCCTGACTCACCTAATGATAGTCTGGGTGGTAGATCTAGCATCCAACAAAAGTCAACAGAATGAGCTCACTAACTCTCGAAATCTCTGTGTAGAAGCTAGTCTGCCACACCAACTTTGCAGCTGCGACACTGCCGGGACTGTCTAAGGGCATGTCAGAAGTACGGCTGGCATTACCATGAAAATGTCCAATTGCCGACCAGCGACCAGATCGATTCATGATATCGGAAGAAGGCAGAGAAAAGTCAGATACTATCTTGTGGATGAAACTCTATCCATGAAAGAGCGTCTTGGCGTTAAATGACTCCAGGTACCGATCTTACGACCGATATTTCTGAACTGCCGGCGACTATACAAATGACAGAATTCGACACGCTTTACTGCCCAGTAGTATGTATAACCCTTTTGTTTTGAGCATGAAATTTTCTTGCGTGTCGACCGTAGTCTATGATGAACAGCTGTGGACGAGATATCGAGGCCTGGCATTGCTGGAGGCCACTTCACTGAAGGAGACAAATGCCAGGTAATCCCTGGAAGGCGTGTTCACAGCTCGGGCCAAGGCCCAACACCTGGATGATGTAACACAATCACCAAATGTAGTACAGATTATTTTGTCGAGCTTACCGGGTGCGAAGATATTGTTTCTTGTGATTGAAGGTGTTTTGTGACGGTCGAATGTACGATTACAGTGATAAGCTCCGGTCAGAAAGAGACAAAAATACTAGGTCATCTTTGATATGAAAATGAGGCAGGTCAATGAAAATATATAGATTTGGCGAACCTGGAACTTGACAGTGAGAAAGGAAAATCTGTAATAAAGCTGCTATCTGTATGCTGTATGTCACAAGCGTTGCCGGGCGGGCTTCGCTGTTCATCTTCTGGGTAAAAAACTGTTCAAGTCTAAAATATGGTAAAATGCCGAACATAAATGAACCACTGCGTTGCTGACCATGTTCGAAGGTATGGAGTCTATGAATGCGCGCTGTCATCTGTTTCGGAAAGTTTGTGGATCCAGCCCGCCGTGACGGCTAGTGATATTATGCCGCAAAGCTGTGAAATGTGGAAATGGTGAACCTGCTGTGGCGAAAAATGAACGTATCGTGTAAACCGACCTTGACAATGAGCTGGCAAGCTGGCGCGTGTTGCATATCTCAATGCATCCTGGGTGCTGAAAACCAAATAGCATTATAACCAGCATTTAAAGATAATGCACAGAGGTGTGTTCCAGAGCTTTCGTATCATTTAGTGATGAGAGCCACAATGCTGTTGCGACACTTCACTCAAATATGAGAGACGGGAGAATGAGGCACCATGCGGGCACTGAGACTGGATGTGAACTGGTGCTGGCGTGACCCAGAAAATACATTAGGCAAAACAGAAGGTGTAGTTATCTCAATTGTGACCAAAAATACGTACAGATTAGCACTGTGGCATGTTGAAAAGAAAAGAAAGGACTATGTGGCTCAATGAGCGTATGTGCAGGACGAGTGGAAGCATCTGCCTATGAGACATATATGTGAACACTGGTGCTGAGACCCATGAGCAGCAGAAAGTTAACTTTTGACTATAGGTGCGACCGGTGAATAGATAGGATTATGTAATTTGAGCAAGTATATCTACTCTAAATACTTTGATTGTAAGAAAGGTTTCTCTATTTTATAAAAAGGAAGAGGAGCTGTTCTTCTCTTTCATGTTTGCCGACGACTATTGCCTGCTGCATTCATCTTTTGATCGGCGTTCCATTACAGCTGCAAGAACCTTTGCGCTGGTCGAATCGTGTGCTGCATCCGTTCAAGCGGATCGTTTAACTTTAAAAAATGTCGAAGTCAAAAGCGATCCGTTTTGACTACATTGAAAGTCAATGGAGAGACAGTCGTTTTCAAATGCGCCTGTGTCATTAACGGATCCTTCCGATAACACATTGTGTCAAAAGCAGTCGTTTAATCTGCATCGTCGGAAGCGAACACCAAAAATATTTGCATGCTTTTAATCGCCTCCAGAACGGAAAGAAGGCAGGCCTTTGTGCGCTGAACGGATCGCCTCAGTGCATCGTTTTTTGAACCGTTTGTGAGCCTGTTTGGGCTCTCACAAACGGGGCTCAAATGCCAGTTTGCTTAGACTATCACGAGCGGACGGTAAGCTGTCTTCCTCATTGCTTCTATTTTTAACTGTGCACCCTGCCGCTACTGCCAATAACAGTAACAGGCATCTTTCATGCTGGCTCTATGATGCCATTCACTGTTTCCTGCTGGGCATTTATAAAATGCGTGCTGCAGCCTGCGGCAGGTGTTGCCGGTGAGTGTGGCAACGCAATTCGGGCGTGGCCAACATCAGTTAGACGCACGAACTTCTCGCAAATACTTAACAATAACACGAAAAAGTGTTTGGCACTAATCATGTGTCAAACTCAGAAGTGTATGGGGGATACAGTAATCTCGTGAACATGTCTGGAAAGGATAGCTGGGTATACAGGCTGCGAAAGAAAATGCAGCACATCCCCAGTGCGTGATGGTGAAACGCGCCAGTGAGAATGCTATATGGCGTGGTGGCAAAAAACCACCGCAAATTTCTGACGAATACCAATCATTACAAGGAAGCCTGCCCCAGTATGCGAAACGGCCCATCAGGAAATACCCTGTATGTTTATATGAAGCTTTATGTAAAAAATGGAGGCCTATGTTTAACGACTACATTAACCCAACTCGAATCATATTTCGGAGATATTAAGCCATCATTATCACAGCTTCTCTTCTAATGATTAAGCTGAAGAAAGGCGCAGCGATCTGTGTGTATTGATAACAATGTCTCTTCCCGCAGACAGTCTGGCATTATCATCTCTAATAAAGCAGGCATAAAGCTGTATGGCACTGCTGCTGTTTTGTTAAGCACGGGAAAAAAGGTCGGGTGAGTCGCGCTGTTGCTGGCAACATGTACATCGGCGACCTGGCACCAGTCAATCTTGTTATCTTTGAAGCCCACATTTGCTTTGCAATTGCACACCTCGTCCATTCACTCTAAGCAAGGATAAAGTAAGTGTCTTGCTTGTTGCCCATCCTGCCCTGTGAAGGTCCGCCCGCTATTCTAACAGCATTGACTCCACATCTATTCTGATTCCTAGCTATTGTTTTCTTAGCCTGTCTGCCTGCACCATCAGAGAGAGAATTTACATGGTTTGTAGTCTTTTTCACCAATAAAATCTCGAGTCGCGTAATGTATGATAGGTTGAGCTGCAATATCCTAACACGGCCACTATGCAATCGTTAGCTGTATGAGTGAGCTTGCGGCTCATTCAGTCACCGACTCCAAGGGTTGCTGAGTCAGGACCCACCATTCTAGTCTGCCTCCATTGTTAGCCACTTTGATTCGCTTCGCTACCACTCTGATGCTCTCCACTTAGCTGCAGCTAGTGTCTATGGCTGCTGTGAACTCGACAGCGATGTAACTAGTGCAGCCTGTTATTTATGGCACACCTGGCTTGCTCCTCCACTGAAAAACAAGAACGATGCGTGCAGACCACACTGCTGGGTCCGGGGTCTGTAGTACAGTGTGCAGGACAGGTCCTCAGGAGCGGGCATCTCATACTTTTGGCTAGCGATGTCTAGGACACAGGAACCAGCCTGGACAGATGGAATATCCAGGACAGGGCAAGCTCCCGGCACCAGCCGATGCTGAGAACACCAGCTGACCTCAGGCTCACAGCAGCAGGATAGGAAATAGAGGTGGCGCCACGATCCACCTTAACCCGTAACCACCAGACTGGGGAGCGGCCAGGAAACCGGAGCAGTGCGCACGTCTGCAGCCACATATGCACGTTGCATACCTGACAGAGCGTGTCACGGCAATCTGACCGAGGCTCTGAGCACGCGTGACAGACTGACTATGTATTATGTGTATGTTATGGCTGGTTATGTATGGCTGTGAAAGGCAGTGTTCGCACCCAGGCAAAATGCTGCGTACCCGCGACTCTACGCTACGCCATTCAATAGACGGTCAGTGGTTGGCCACCGAGTCGCGGTCGTCAGCGCTGTTTGATCGTAGAAACCATGGCAAGATAGGGCAGAGTGCGCTTAAGCACGCTAAACAGCAGAAGCATTGATCACTATCTCCCATTGGCTTTGCAGGAGAAGATTTGAGGCGTTCCCACACAATTTCGGAATTGTTGTAAAGCTCTGTGAGCGAGACGCGTGTATGGCTCCTCTTATCTACTGCCACGAGGTTGCCGAGGCAGTTTGAAGATTATTCCATGGTTGTCAGAGAGTTGGCAACCACTTCGTGGCCCTGCAGAGCTTACCTGGTCATAAGATTTAGTGCGGTCTCTGTTGAGCCTGGATTTTCGGATTGCCTCATTGTTGCTGACTCTTTGACTTCTCTCTGTCCTGTTCACTGCTTGTTCCATGGACTCGATTCCAGCTTGTTTCGCGACCTTGTCCTCGCCTCCTGACCTTGAGTTGTAAAATGGGGTTCCCCAGCTTTGACCTTGTCTTGCCCAAGACTTTATTGCACTCTGCATTTGGTTGATGCCACTACGTTGGTTCACTGACCTCAGCTGTTATTCCTATGACCACTACCACTGGGGCGAGATGGCTGTGCTACTGCTTTGTTTGCACTGTTACCCATCTGCTGACTCTCGAACGATGAGGCATGGATCTTTTGTTTTCTGATATCTTCCGTTTACCAGATTGCGGTGCACTGCAAAAAAGGAGAGAGAGGAAGAGTGAATAATTAACATGGGGCGGTGCTGATGCACCAACGCCCAGAGGACACTTGCAGGCACGTTATGAAGGTGATTAGCATATAAATACGCGATCCTGTTGGCGATGAAAGGTGGGGTAGACTAGTAGCATTTTTGTTTGGATAACGGAGACTCATGCTGATGTATGAACGGCTCAGTATCGAAAATCGGGACTGTCGAGAATCACTTTGCTCTGACTTTTCTCATGAGCATGGTGCTGATCCAGCCGAACTCCGTGTCCTACAGTATTGCTCGTATTCCAGCCCATTACAGAAGTGCATTTATGACCATGTACCGGCCATATGCCGGCTACTGTTGCAGCACGGAGATCTCTAGCTGTTTCACCTCTTCTTCCGGAGCTCTCAAAATCTGATCGCTTATACACCGCCCGGAGATCATTATATGCCATTAAAACACGCAATATTCAGTATATTAAAAAGTTTAGCTCCCATGGAAGTTGGCAATCGCCGAGCTTCTACTTTAGTAATTCATACCAAACCAGATGATGACGGCTGTTCGCTTCTGTATATTTTGTAAGGCGTTGGACTGACGCTTTGAGGCTTGCTTTCCCTGCATTCCTTAAGATATTCCGACTTGGTTAATGCGCTCCGGTTCACCCTACTAGTGGTGGATATCAATCTCTTTCTTTAGGCGTGGCTCTGTTCAAATCATGCAGCGTTCTAATCATTATAGCTTGTCTATGCGCATGATGGTTCTTCTGTTCAATCTTTTGGCCATCAGCACTGGTTTGTTCATATTGGTATGCAATGTATGTCGGGATTCGGGATCCATGTGCCGAAATCATTTGTGTGATTTACAGGGGTTGTCCCATGATTAATGTAAAAAAATGAAGATAAGACTCACAAGAGTACATAACGAGTCTCTTTCGAACGAGCTGAAGACCAGCCCTGCGCACTCACATGGATCCATATCTCCCCATTCATTGCTACCAATTGCAGCTCAGAGAGTTGTGTCCTTTCTGTTGCAGCTCTCCCTATCTTAGCTGATTGTGTTATTTCTTTGGGAGTTGAGTCAGCGCTTGCTGCGGCTCTCTGCCTATCGCGGCTGAGGCACATCCTTCGGTTTCGCTCCTGTGGCTGCCACGGCTCACTAGCAGTAGATTCTGGCTGGTTTTAGTTTAAGGCTGGGACAGAGCATGCATTGCACCTGGTGGTGAGCACGTGAAGCAGGAAGGGTGGCAAGCAGCAGTTGATGCTTCAGTCAGGTAAGTATTCGAGATGCAGAAGCTGGTCTGAAGGGCTTTGAATATTTTTCATGGGACAGTCATTTTGGCCTGATATATTAGCTGGATGGAGCTCATGAGTAGAACCTGCGATTGGACTGATAGAACAGATACTACTCGATCTTGGCCAAGCATGGGAGAGAGCTATCAGCACGCTTGACCAGGCTCAATGCCGTAGAGGCAAGACAGTTCTGAAGGCAAAGGAGTCAACACCGTATTAGTATGGTGTTCCCTAATGGCTCTTTGGGTAGGTGTATATGTATATATGGGAGAAGATTCGGCTCCTCAAACCAAAGGTCGGTACACACCAGTGGGGAGACTGCTCGTGATGTGGGACGAAGAAACGATTTGCAGTGTACTCAGTGGCTCCGGGAGCACCGTGAGGGTGCTCCTTGGGCCATGGGGTGTGGTAGCTGTATTCACGGTTTGCAGAGCTCCTGGACCGGTGTGCAGTGGGGAGGAGGCACCGGAATTCCTTTGGGCCAAGCTTTGGTTTTGAGAGTCTCTTGAAAGATCTTGATTTGAAGTGCCCTTAGTGGTATAGGGTTTAAGGTGCTGGGAAGGCGAGGGTCCTGATGTCGTAATCAGCTTCGCCCAGACTTTAAATGAGGTGCTAAGATAAAGAAGTCGTCATGGACAAGCGGCTGGAGCATTTACTGAGAATCACTTGCCTTGAGGCAGAGCACGGGTACCTGCAATGCTGAGCGGTGATCCATTCAAGGACATCCGCAAGTTGGTTCGTGTCTGCCATTCCTAACAATAGGCTCTTTGTGAGGCCAGGCTCTGGTCGCCCTCCAGCTATTGCAGCATTCTGGCCGACGGTCGTCAGGTGTGAACAGCCAGCAAACTTTTCTGTCTCACATGGCGGTACATATCTCGCGCTTCCTGGCGCACCACAATTTCCAATGATGCGGCGCACTGGCTCATAGAGGAATGTGGCTCCAAGCCCACGGTGCTTCGCTGCGAAGTGTGATCAGGCACCGTAGGCTAACGTCCTGTTTCGACACCGGGTTGCTAATGGGTCTGCTGTTCTCTCACCTAACCTCACCTCACACTGGTCTCATATACTCTAAACGCACTGTGTTATTGCTGTTGAGGCCTACCCTTGGTCTGCGCACGGCTCAGAGCGGCAGCTGCTTGTCGGCTCTGGGTTCGGCAGGATCCAGCCCTAGCTCGGTTTTGTGCGTGGCTTTTTGTGGTCTGACGCTGGAGCCCAGCTTTCTAGGCTGTAAGCTGAGCATACAGGGAAGCTCTTTAGAACTTTTGACTTCCAGACTCCATATCTCGTCTACTACATCTCCGGACGTGAGACTGCCATCATTTTGTAGTCGTCTTGGCTATCATCGCACAAAATTGGACTTGCGACTATTCAGCATATGATTGGTTATGCAGATTCTTGTCGTGTAACTACATTGTTACTGTTTTGCTCCTAAAATTCTAAATTTTCGCTTTTATTGCTGTTACATCTACCTTTGGCTTTCCAAGAATAGTAATTTCTAGTAATGGGAGTTGAGAAAAGCAAATGGAAGGCGTCACTTATTTCGTGGATCCGTGTGCGGTCCGCGAGTATGGACACGGTCGATGACCTAATATGAGCATGGTGTATTGCAATATAATATGAATTAATATTATTGTATGGTATTATAACATATGAGATTCCAATGCTAATATCATGCAATATAGTTGGTATAGTTATAAAGTAATATAGTAGCTATATTAATGAGTATAATATTATATGGTATGTTATAATAACTGAGCACAATATGTATTAGTGCTAATACAATATCATTTTGTATAATATCATATAATATGGTTTTAAAGGAGTCGTCACGGGCTCTTAATATTGATGACATCGTGGACAGGCCATCTCCTTTCTTCCTGCTCACCGCTGCTGTATATGGGCAACAGCAGAGGAAGAAGACGATAGATCGACGTGCGCACTGCGTGCGCCGTACCCCTCAACAGCTGATTGTCTGGGGTGCGGCAGTCGATTTTGATGACCTATAAGACAGAGTTCCGGGCTAAGCAAATATATATCTACACTCATGAAGTGCATAGCCATAAGGCAAGCAAAGGTTGGTTAAAATATGGCTGCACAATGCATCGCCATAACTGATGGCAAAAATAAGAAAAGGGGCTCGTTCCAAAAACATGGAATGGAAGGAGGCTCTTAGCGCTCATTTTGATCAAAAGTATGTAGGGCCCAACGTGCCACGTCCGCGGTGAAGCTTCCCACGGCGGAATGAGCCTTTTCTTATTTTTGCTATCAGTATATTCTGTGTCAACCATCTTTAACCAGCCTTGTTACTGCTGTGAGTGTAGATATGTATTTAGTCTGAACTCTGTCTTATAGCCTATATTAGAGGGTGGCGCCTCTTTGGACCTGAGCAACTGCCCAGTACCTGGTACTTCTCAGCACAAAAGCCATTTGGCTGGTGCCCTGCAGTTGCCCCTGAGTGAAAGGAGACTGGTAAGTCACATGAAGAGGCAGTATCTGTAGTGTTAGGGACTCGCTATGTGCGGGCTTCGCCGTGACGTGTGCTGGGCCCAGGCATTCTTTGATCCAAAAATGTGCGCTAAGAGCTTCCTTCATTGCATGTTTTTGGAATGAGCCCCTTCTTCTTTTTTTGCTATCAGTTTATGATGGATTTTGATGACCTATCCTGATAATATTGTGCAATACTCATATGGAATAGTAATATTATAGTATAATAGTGTACATGTGTAATATGGTATAAATCGGCATAGTATAAAGTAATACAACATAGTTGATAATATAATACTGTATATTGATAGTATGGTATATTATAATCAAAATATAATGTTGTACAATATAAGTGGCATAGCACATTATACTTTATAGTATAACAATATACAATATAATATGGAATAATATAGTATTATAGCATGGTAAATACAGTAAAAGTATGCTTAAATGTTGGCATTTTTACATCTTAAGTGCCAGCTGAATACAAATGATGTAGTATAGGACTAATACTGCTCACCTTCTCATAATCAAAATATTCAGATCTATATTTCATAACGCTCCAGACTTCATAGCTGAGAAACAAACATAATGCTATTTCTTGGCTCACAAACGTTGTTGTTGCCGGGGATGTAGCCATAGAAAACTCTGTATAAAATCTGCTTTCTATCAGATTTATTTTTACACTGTGTTTTTTCATTTCCTGCTGTTGGACAGAGATAAGATGAAGCAGCTGGATTCTCCCTGGAAGGAATGAAAGCGCGTTGTCGGCACAAGACCGAAGTACAGTAGGAAGAAAAAAATATATATATTTTTCTGCATATTCCTTTCCTTTAGCTGCATCTTCCTGGCAGGGTGACAATCTATGCGCTTCGCAGCAGAGCAGGCAACGCTGTTCACACCATGGACTATCACAGCTCAAAAAGAAAGGTACAAACTGCAAGCTCGCATTAGGGGCTAATTTTACACAGAGCGAAATGGAGCCTGGGGCCGTGAAAGCTACTATGTCGGAGGAAAGAGCAGAAAACAGAAAACTTGGGAATTGACCTCTGTTGAGGAACAAGCGGCGATAAATAGGAGACATGATGCCGTATTTCACTGAAAGAGCAAACATCTCTCTTGTTTACAGTACATTCTGCAACTGTAACAGATCACTTAGCGAATAAAAGGAGCAGGATTTAAAAAAATTTGACTCGACTACTTACGCCAGACTTTGATTTGTTATGGTGCTTCATCACAAATGGCTGTTCGTAATGGAGCGGGCATAATAGCGGAGAGCGCTGCAGCCCTGTCATTTTAGCCCCTCAGACACAGCGTTCAATGCTATTCGCTAGAATGAGCAAACCAAAGGATTAATGAAGTGAAGTTCGATCAGAATTTCAGGAAAAGTTCGGTTCGCGCCCAATCGAATTTCCTCGCGCTTCGATGTGTGAATCGATCACGTGTTAGGACATGGAGCAAAGAACTACTCAGGAGCGAGGGATGGCCCACAATGCCATGCATGCAGCCAATCAGCAGCCAGCCAGCCCGTGATGTCACAGCCCTATAAATAGCCTCAGCCATCTTGGATTCAGCCATTTTCCCAGTGTGTTTAGTGCAGGAGAGAGACGTCATCAGGCGCTAGGGACAGTGATAGGAAAGACTTCATTGTGAGTGAAAAATGGATTTACAAGTTTCAGGGAAAGATTAGTCAGGAAGCTGTAGTGAAAGGATGAAGTCTACACCTGCAAAGGAGAACAGGGTACAATAGGAGAGTGTACAGCCTGGGTAATAGGAGCAATTCTGCTGCAGCTTGCTGCACTAGTGGTGTTATACTGCTGCTTTTAGGTTGTTTGCACTATATGATACATCAGGAACTCCAGCAAACCTTGTTTGTGATTGAGGGTGCAAGTTCTGTGTGATACAGCCATTTACAGGGTGTATTAATAGGAAAAATGCGTTATGTCCTATTAGCCGTTCTGCATTGATTTTACATTGTTTACCTTTTTGGGGGGTTATTATTAGGGGCAAAAATAGGTAACATATATGTCATAATTGCTGTTCAGCTGTGAGTTACTTGTACTTCAGCCATTTACGGGAGTGTATTAATAGGAAATATGCATACATACCATTAGCTGTTCTGCATTGATTTACATTGTTTATTCATTTATTGGGGTGGATTAATAGGAAAAAAAGAGGGAAAAATATATGTCATAATTGCCCATTCCCAGCTGTGAAGTTACATTGTACTACTGTCACTGTAGGGGAGGGTAAGTGCAGCCCTGATATCCACCCTTACCTCTATCACCTATACTTGCACGTCCGTCCTGGCCGGCGTACAGCAGCAACGGTCCCTTTGCCCGGAATAAGTGTAGGGGCCTAAGGAGCAAATATAAATGCCCAAGTAGGCAGAAGCAGAGGGTCAAGCCAGGAGGGCGCATAAATGCCAAAAAGAAGCTAGCAAGCTTGAGGTCAGCAAACAAGACCGAGGTCAGAGACGCCAGTACGTCAAGTACCAAAGAAAGGTAGCCGAGGTCGAGGTCCTAAAACAGAGCCGAGGTCAAAGCACACACAAGATGCACAATCCCAGAAGGCACGCTGGTGAGGGTAGCTTAAAGACCAATCACGGGCAGCCTGTGGCCAGCCCAGGCTGCTCTGGCTCAGCCTGAGTGGTGAGGGTCACATCCACGTGGCCAGTGTTACGTGACTCACATTACACAGCCCAACATGGCCGGCGCCGATTTTATCAGTATCGGTGCTCAGTTCACCTGCTGATCTGTTGTCTGTAGGCTGTCTGGGCATGCTGGGAGTTTGTGGTCTTGCAACAGCTGGAGGGCCGCGGTTT
The DNA here is from genome assembly GCA_033119425.1 of Bufotes viridis. Classification (NCBI taxonomy): domain Eukaryota; kingdom Metazoa; phylum Chordata; class Amphibia; order Anura; family Bufonidae; genus Bufotes; species Bufotes viridis. The sequence continues at coordinate 13,572 of JAKVIS010003678.1, forward strand.
GAGGATGCCTGGTCGGGGAACGCCGCCGCGCCGAGGGGAGGCTTTGTGCAGCGGGCTGCTCCACCACCTGGTCCCCATGGACCCCATGGTTGCGAGGTGGGGTCACTGCTTGGCGCTGCAAGGAGAAGCGTGTCCCGGCTCCCTGGTATAATTACATGCCATGGGATTGTATTGGTTGGATTAGATATGTATGCGTCCTATTAGCCATACTCCCGTTGATTTTGTTGTTTTTCCTTTTTGGGGGGAGGTATTAATAGGAATCAAAAAAAAAAAGTTACGTGTACTACAGCCATTTACAATGGTGTGTTAAAAGAGGAAAGTTGCACGTCCCCATTAAGCGTTCTGCGGTGAATTTTGATTATTATATTCTCTTTTTTGGGGTGTAGAAATAGGAAAAAAATAGGAAAAAATATATGTCATAATTGGCTGTTCAGGGAGTTGAAGCAGCTACATTGTACTACAGCTATTTACGTGGTGTATAAAAAGGAAATATAGGTATCACCATTAGCCATTCTGCAGTGAATTGTGATTGTTATATTTCTTTTTTGGGTGAATGGAGTTATAGGAAAAAGAATACATCTTAGTTGACCTTCTGTGGTGAATTTTTTGGGAGGGAGTTCATTAATCGGAGCAAATATATATATATATATATATATATATATATATATATATACAACAAAAGAGAGCAGGCGGCGCCTGGACTTGTGAAAGCGTGGGATTTGTTGACGCACAGCTTAGCTGCAACGTTTCAGCTCGCCTCCAATGGAGCCTTTGTCAGAAGCTTGACCAAAGGTTTCATTGACGCTGACTGCTGGTGTCAATAAATCCCACGCTTTAAAGTCGGAGTGCTGCCTATCACGACCCATGCCTGCTGATCCTGGTCCGGGACCCTACGAGTGATTGCACCTGGCATTCCAAGGAGTGCTGCTTTGTTCATAACTCTTGTTATTACATATATATATATATATCTTAGTTGCCATTCAGCGGTGAAGTAACATTTGGGGGTATTATTTTAATTTTAATTATTTTATTATACAGTATCTCCAGACAGACAGGTGACGGTCCCTTCAAGGGAACGATCAGTGAGCAAAATGTTTCTGTCGCAGGCAGCAGAAGAAGAGTGGCAGCAGGCGTCGAGCGAGAGGCCTGAGCTCCCGTGGCATCTAGCAGTGTCGATGTCTTGACAAGCAGCTTAGCGGTGCTTGAATCTAGTTGGTGGTCTTCGCTTCGTCGTAGGATTACATCAGATATCCCCAGCTTCCAAGGAAGTCGGGGAGTTCCTCCTGACACAAGCCTTAGTTGGCATGGCCCGGTAATAGGCCCTTGCCCTCACCTGTCCCTAAACAACTTCCTCTGTCATTTTCCAGTTTCCTAAGCATGAAGTATAATATGCCGTGGCTCTGCTCCACTTCTCAGAAAGGACGGCTACTGGAGGACAGTCGGCAGCTACTGCCCAGCCAAGATCTGGAGAGACATCCGTCGCTTCCTCGGGTAGGCGGGCGAAGGTAGTGATGATAAGTGTTGCGATGGGAGTAGGTGTTGCATGCGGTTAGGCTCCTGGCCTGAGACCGTTGAAGGGGGACATCAGTGACATGCAGACAGTAGCGGATGATGATGTAGCTGATCGCACTTGGGAGCCGGGTTAGAGGAGAGCTTCATAATCATCATCAGGAGAAGAGGGTGGCAGCTTGTGCGTGGGGCAGCGGCTGAGCCAGCAGGAGCAGCCTGGCTGCTAGTCAGCAGGGGTGGCAGCAGTGGGAGGTCGGTAGCCAGAAGCTTTGCCGGGGTAGACCACCTGCTTCGCCGGGAGCCTGCACGGCCGGAAATAGCTGGTGCAGGGGTTCCTGGAGGCTAGCAGTAGCAGGCAGTCAGCGAGGAGTGTTAGGGCGAAAATGCCACTGTACTCAGCGGTGTGGCAATTTTTGTCAGGCCGCCGAAGGATGTGAACATGGCCATTTGCAGAATTTGGCTGGGCAGAAAGGTGAAACATGGCCAGGGTGCCCAATGTGTTGGCACCACGGCCCTGCGTCAGCACATGCCGTGTCCCCATGGAAGTGGCTCTGGTGCAGTGGTCAGCCTCTGCGCCAGAAACCACCCGCTCTGGCCTCCTCATCCTCCCGTGTCCTCAGCTTCCACTGTAGGGACAATTCACAGTCAGCAATACCACATGTGCAGAGAGACACGGCGGTGTCACGCTGTTACTGCACCTGGCTGCGCTGGGCTGAACTGAGTCACGCAGGTAAGGTACTGCTCGGCGTCCTTCGTCATGAAGTGGATACTGAAAGCTTCTCTCAGCAACTCAGAATTGGAACCATAGTGACCAACAATGGGAAGAACACGGTGCAGAGGAGGAGGACATTCGAGCACAAGCTTGTGCATAGAGAAATGGGTGGTTTCTACGCAGTTGATAGGAGAGGAGGAGCAGCCAGAGTAGGCCACAGGGCGATGAGGAAGAGGAAGCAGGACACAGACACCGGGTGCGTTGTTATGCAGTGGAGATGGAGGCAGGAAGTCGCTTGTGCCGATTGCCCGATGCATGCTCAGTTGCTTACATGTGAGTGACATCCATATTGTCACCTATTTGACAGAGGATTGACTACTGGCTCCTCCGCATGTTAGACCCTTGCTACTGGTCCCAAGTTGGAGCCTTTTATACCGGGGTACGAGAGGGAGGACAAACTGAACTACTATCGAGACATCCTATGTGAGTCCGGTTGGCTGCTGCCTATGTGCTCCATCACCCATCCTTGTGGAGGCAGGGGCAGTACCCGCTTCGTGCAGCTTAGCTGGCAATCTAGAGTCGCCTGATCGGACGGATTTTCTTCTCACCGCCTACTAAAGAAACTTCTCACCAGCAGCATTAGCAGGTAGACATAGAGGCAGGAGACCTTAACCAGCAGGATGTGCCATTCTTGGGAATGCACCCTGCCACCTCACATCAAAGATCC